>JAMKQA010031844.1:0-19037 GCA_024699735.1 Posidonia australis
TCTTTTGTCATTCGTGTAACCCTATTTTAGACTCCAATTGAATAGAGAGAACTCCTCCCTCTTCTCTCCAGATCTAGGGTTTCATGTGAGGTTCATCTGTGGAGGATTGGATGCTTGCTTTAGGGGATGGTATTTTGATTTCTCCTTCTCCACTCGGCACAACACAGTTAAATCAGTTACAATCATTGATGTGGTTGCGGGGCATGTGGTGTGGTCCCTGTTTTATCAACGATGGATTAGTTGTGACTGTGCTCTCTGTGGAATAGTTGAGGTCAGGGTGGTGGAGTGGTTGGCTAAGTGGAACTAGTGAGCATGCATGCAACCAATTCATGAAGGTAGAGCTTATATGAGGAGTGCGAAGCTTTCGTTGTAAGCCAACTAGTCTTGAGCTTCTCCTACAAGCCACGAGCAACATTCCCCACGAAGCCCTCTTCCTCTCCTTTTTCTTCTCCCACCACTCCCTCCTCTCACCTTTCTTCCTCTTCCTCTCCTCTCCCACCCCCTTTGAGTGTTTTAGATGAGAGAGAGAGACACACACACACACACACATAGAAACAAAGAGAGAGAGAGAGAGAGAGAGAGAGAGAGAGAGAGAGAGAGAGGTGTTTGTCCAAGGGAATTGAGGTTGCGAGGATGTCAGTGTGCTCGTGGAGTGCTTTGGAACTCGTGGAGTCGGTTGGAATCATCGGAGAGGGTTGTCGGCACCAGAGATGACAGTAACCATTCACTATCTTTAAGGTGCACACTCCATGCCTTTATTCAATTTCCTGCAAATTCTATATGAATGTGTTCCTTCTGTGATTCTGAACATGATGGAAGTGATGTTGTGATTTTTGACTGAGTGTGCGATTTTTAATTTCAAAAATTTACATATGGTTGATACTATTCCTCTGAGGTATTTTTTGATGATTTTTCAAGCTATGATGCATGAAAATTGATGATTTTTGTATTGTGGTATTGCTAAGCTTCATCAAGTATAGGCAATAAATGGATGTCGACATTAAAGAGTTTAGGGCACTACATGCTTTGCAACCAAGTTTACTGCCTAGGGCATACCTCCCAGGTGCATCTAGGAGGTGCACCTTAGTGGCGCACCTCCTAGGCGCACCTGGCAGTGCAGCCCTGCTTACTGATTTGAAGTGCTGCCTTAAGTGTTTGCATATTTAACCCTATTAAATGAAGTCTTGATGATATGAATAACTTGGTGGTTTGTAAGTGACTCTTGGAAATGGATTTCAAAGAAATGTGATAACATGTAGATGATATAAATAACATAGTGATTTGTAAATGGTTTGAAAATGAGTTTCAAAAGAGATTTGGTAATGTTTTAAAAGAGTTTTCAAGGTTCCGCTTGTTTGTTGGACCAAGAGACCAGCAAATCGTGCTGTCTGGACCTGAGGATGTGACATTGCTCTCAGAGAGTCGGACGTGCCTCCTAGGTTGAGGTCAGAGACCAAGAGGCCGTAGGCAAGTGTTTGGCTTCCCATGGAGGTATGAACCTCCTAGACTATCGTGCACGAGGTCGAGGCTGAGATCCATATATAGGTTGAGGTGCTGTCCAGACCTGGAGGTGTGAGACTCTAGTTGCTCCAGGTACCGAGACTTAAGATGTCGTCAGTATTTAGTAGTATTGTGGCAGCAAATAAGGGAGGTATGAGACTCCTGAGTAGCTAGACATAATACCCTGGTTGTTACGAGTATCGAGTTGCGGTTGGTGTTGCCAAAGCCTAGGAGTAGGGTTTGAGCATTGAGTAGGACGTCGAGAGGCTGTACCCTGTGGTCTATCCCTTAGGTAGAGGGACGACTCGCCTAGGAGTAGGACGAGTAGGCTTTTCGGGTGTGAGATTATCCTTTTGAGAGTTCCTCAGGTGGAGGAACACAAGGGCTGGCAGATTCCTTAATAGAGTGGTTGTCCATGGTAGTGTAGATTGTAGAGTGGTCCTTGGTGGTCTGCTTGTGGCCAGAGTAGGTTGCTTGGCACCAAGTAACACAACTTATTGTGTGGCATTGGTTTTTTGCGCATATTTCCACTATTTTTGGCTAGTTGGGCCTAGTTTTGCTGTATGGATGGTTTCCAGTGGATTTGGTGAAAATAAGAAACAATTTTGAAAACTGTTTTAAAGTCTGACAAGATTTCTTTTATATTGTTGGTTTTGCCTGGCTTTCTTGTGATTTTTAGTGGAGTGTGTGCTGAGTGACTTTCTAGTCACTCACGTTTGTTCTTTGATGTTTTTCAACTGTAGGTGCAGATGGTAGTCAATGTTTCACTAGTGCGTATAGTTAGAGTCGCTAGTTGCATGCTATAGGCTCCTGGTGGTTTAGATATCATAGTTAGCCTTTAATTATTTTGCAAAATTATGTTTAGTTTTAATTGGGCTAATGAAATTAATGGCAACGTCTCGAGTCGTTACACATTCCCCAGGAAAATACTCAAAAATATCAATTCAGTGATCAATAAGGGGCCAATATACTCTTATATCAACAAAACTAGACAAAAACCACACTAGAGGTGTTGGACGTTGACAAACCCAACGTCCAACGTTGGGTGTTGACATTCCTAGTGTCCAACACCATAGTCGACACAACTGAATAATTTTCAGTGTGCACCACACAATACCATACTAAACTATGAAAAATACTTCCTAACTCATCTAGGGCTCAACTCCATATCAAGCAAGTTAAAGGGGATCAACCTACTGTTTCTATGTCATTTATCAATTAATTTCATGGAATAAATCACCAAAAGTCTAGTTCCATGTGTTAGATGCATGTAACACTATGTCATACATAAGACGTAGCATATCCTGTGTCCAACACCCAGGCAACATATTTCTTAAAAATACCACCTAAATCATCCTAAACTAACCAACACTCTAACTATCTCATAAAAAGGGCTAGTCATCACAAAATGGCATCTATTCATGGCAACAATATTCAATTCCAAGGTCCATATAGATTAATTCTAAAAGGATATGCATTTAAAAACTCAGTTTGGGGTGTTGGACGTGCAACAAACTGCATCTAACATTAGATGCAAGGATGTTTGTGTCTTACACCCTGAACTGAGATCCTTAATTAAATCCTTCTAGATTCTATCATGCATGCTTAACTCTCATAACAGAAATCAAAACATGGAAGAGATAAGATATTAATCTACTACATGCCATCCATTCTTAATCTTTATATGCAATTTTCACTACTTATTAACTAGGGTTGCTGTGGTTGCCTGGGGTGTTGGACACAGGCACCTGTGCGTCCAACATAAGACGCACCAGGACTCACGTTGAACACCCTAACTGCCACACTGCACCAAAGACCACTATCATCTAGACATGTGAGCCCTCAACAATTCATACAACCATCACAGGAGGATAGGAGGACATCTAAAACACTAGTATGCTTCAAAATCTTAACTACAAACAACCAAAAGGACCTATGATTGGGTGTGTACCTTGTACTGAGGGAAAAAGGCCTTGTAACTTGTGCTCAACTCCTTGCATGCTCCTTCTTACAACTCCTTTCAGCCTTCCTTGAACCCTCAGCCTCGCATGCAACACCTCAACTCTAGGGAATCAATGCATGCATGAAAGAGAAGAAGAAGAAGAAGAAAAAGAAAAGAAGGAACTTACCTCTTTCTCCCTCCCTCTCTCTCTCTCTCTCTCTCTCTTTCCCATGAAAACCATGGAATCACCCTAGAAAACCCTCTCCTGCACCTTGATAAAGAAAGGGAAGGGAAGAAAGAGAATTCTTGTATTACGACACCCCCAATGCTTATATAAAGGCAACTAGAAGCTTTTGGAAAATCTTTAGAGTGTTATACACATCTGTCCATGCGTCTAACATAAGATGCATCAGATGCAACATTTAACACCTAAGGATTCCTATAATGACCTAGTTTTTAGGTAGCAATTTAGGCTAGAAATTTGATTTGGAATTTTAGGTTGTTGAACGCTGGACATGAGGCATTTAATGTTAAATGCTAAATTCTAGGCATTCTACACCAAACATTATGTGTTCTGGCTTTCTACTATGTTGGACGCTGAGCATGGGGGCATTCAATGTTAAACGTTGGAGATGCACTGTTCAACATTTGCATGGAATTTTCTAGACTTAGGCATTAAACGCTTGGATTCATGCATCTAATGTTGAACACATGTCAGGCAAGCGTACAACATCCTGAGTTACATGCAAAAAGTCAATCTGTCTATACATATAGGGCATAGGGTGTACGACCTCTAGACTTCCTTCCTCCTCTTCCACACCTTCTCAGGGAAGCTAGAGGCAATTTTCAGGAGTGGAGAGCCCTAAGAGAGAGAGAGAGAGAGAGAGAGAGAGAGGAAGATGAGAAGAAGAAGACGGAAGGGAGAGATGGGTGCAAAATGGGTTCCTTGGTTGGTGAGGAGGATGTGGTGTTCGTGGTTGAACTCCGGTGACCTTTGGCCATCCCAGACATCGAGCGTGGCCTGAGGAAGAAGCTTTGGATCGTGGGGAAGCACCTTGGAGGAGTTGGATCCTCAAACAAGGTACACACCCCTTTAGAATAAATTTTATTGTGCTTGTGAGGTGATTTTTGGGTGCATGTTGTGTGTTTGATGCCTCCCAACTTTTGTTGAATGTTGCATGGGTTTTTGGAAGGGACATGCATGAGTTTGGAGAGAGTTTCAATGCAGGAGAGTTTTCAGTGTGTTAAACGCTAGTCTTGGGCATCCATGCAGGAGAGTTTTCAGTGTGTTAAATGCTAGTCTAGGGCGTTCAACGTTGGACACCCAGGAACTGTCATTTAACATTGCTACTCTACATTCCTTTGTTTTGAGTGATTTCAATTGATTGTTGGTAGTGACAATGAATGCATGTTGTAATTTCATGTGTCTTAGGGTTAGTGATAATCTCCTCATGATTTTGAAATAAAATGCATGCTAGGATTTGTGGTTTCAGTGTAGAGTTGGACGTCAAGTTGTTAAATGCAGGGTTACCAATGTTTAACGTTGGAAGCCGGGTTTCCAGTGTTCAACACCCTTGGCTATTTTATGCACATAATTATGAAATTTAATTGATCAAGGAGACCTATTAGCTGATGACCTATAATGTTAATAATGATATCAAGCCAAATAATGACTCTATATTAAAATGAAAAGGTATTGAACCAGATCTGGGGTTATTCAGTGTGGGAGTTTGGGTCAAGATTGTTGAACGTTGAGTTTATGACATTCAATGTTGAACGTTGCCTATCTGACGTTCAATGTTGAATGCTACCTATCCAGTGTTCAACACCTAGCAGTATATTTTTGATGTTTTCCTGAGATTAATCAATCGGAATGCATATAAATGATTAGGATAAATCATTAGAGATAGGTAGAGGATTACCTAAAATAAATTAGCGAGATCCATCCACATAGTAAATAGGACAAAAAACTATATGACTTAGAAGGATTAAGTTATTCCTTAATGGTTTAGATTGAATAATAGGGATCAAGATGTGCCCTCAGAACTAGGGTTTAGGTAATCTTGTGCGTGTGGTGCACTGGAGGAATTATCCAGTAGCACTGCCTGGTGGTATTTGTCATTGATCTGGTTGTGCTCCCGAGGGACATGAGCCAGTAGGTGTCCTACACCTTGACACCAGAACATAGAGTTCTGATTAAGTTTTGTGTGGGTGTCCTGTCTTGTAAGTCAAGTGAGACTTCAAGACTGTATTTTGTGGTATTATTTTAATGATTTTCAAAATGATCATGGAAAAGGATTTTTAAAAAAAGTGTTTGATTTTGCAAAGGTTTTGGAAACTTAGGAATGCTTTGAGAAGTGGTTTTCAAAGGATCTAGAAAAGGTCAGTTCAGGTTTTGTGGTTTTTTGTGTGGTTTCCTTGTATAGTGTTTTTGCAAGGTTTTCGGTGATACTTTTCAAATATTTTCGAAGCAATTTTCCAAAAGAGATTTGGGAAAAGAAATACACAGCTTTGCAAAGAATTTAGAAAGGGTTTTCTATAGATTTTGGTTTATGGTGAGACCAAGAGGTCAAGGTAAGTGTTCGTTGGATCTTGGAAGTATGATACTCCTTGATTATCATTCACGAGACCAAGGCCGAGGTCCACAGGTCAAGGTGACTGACTAAACTTGGAGGTATGACACTCTATTTGCTCTAAGTATCGAAAACCCAAGGTATTGATTGTACGTAGTGATATCATGGCAGGGGACCTAGGGGGTATGAAACCTCTACGTAGTTGGGCATGATATCCTAGTCAGTACGGGTACCGAAACTGGTAGAAACCAATAGCCGACAGACCATATCGACAAAGGGTAATGAGATCTCAGAGTGGTCGGAGACACGTCCAAAATCATGGTTGTCAAGTTACTATGATAGTGATACGAAAGGGCCCTAGGGTAAAAGAGACCTGAGCATTCCCTTAGTACTGGTGCTGGTTGGGTCAAGGGGAGGAGGCCTTAGGCTCCTGGGCACCAAGATGCGTTGTGAGGGTGCACCCCGTGTGTGTGTGCTATATGTGATATAGCGAGACTTGTGAGCCAGGGTGGCTGAACTCCTACACGGGGTGGTTCATCACGATAGTGCAGTTGAGAGGAGCAGGGGTCTCCAATAGTTGCTTGTGGCCAGTGTTGATTGCTTAGCATCAGGCAACTTGACACATTGTTGAAGGTCTTGCGAGGTAATGACGCCAGGATAGGCAGACTGCAGCTATCAACACTGGCTAGTGCTGTGAGTTTGGGATTTTTGTCTCCTACGACTACTTGTTGCCAGTGCTGGTTATTTTGTCACACCGTGAGTGGCGCTGTGGTTTACTTGAGATACAGATTTGTGCTATTTTTTGAGATATGAGATTTTAGAGCAGAGGCTTCTTGTTTGATATGGTTTTTTATGGTTTTAGAGCAGAGGCTCCGTGTTGGCTTTTATGTGTTGTTGTGGTAGCATTCTAGATACTAGTGAGAGTATTCAAACACCGTTGGTTACCTGATTTGCACAAAGAGAGTGTGGAGTCAGGTTGTGTGCATAAAGGTTTTGAAAAACATGTCTGTGATTTTGAAAAGAAAGAAAATAAAATGGTTTTGAAACAACATGGTTTAAAAGAGTTATGTTACTTGCTAGGCAATAGCAAATTGCCAATAGTGGTGCGGTGGCATTCATGAGAGATGCCAGAATTGTGTTGTGTGTTTAATTGGGGTGTGTGCTGGGTGACCTTTCAATGGTCACTCATGTGTATTCTGTTTGGTGTTTTCTTAGGTGCAAGATCGAAGTAGGAGTTTTCTAATGCACGTGAAGATGGAGTCATTCGACCACACAGCAAGAGTTCTGGGTAAGTATTTAGTTTAGTTTAATTCAATTCATAGCATTTTAAATTATGTTGTTTAATGTTGGATTTAGTTTTAGAATTGATGCAAGTAATTTAAAAAAAAATGTAGCTAGAATTAGGATAACGACTTGGGATAAGTCGTTACAATTCCAAAATATTCCATTCTAGATGTTGAACACATGGTGCCTTGCATCTAACATAAGATGCAAGTCTATCAGCGTCTAAGAGATAGAGACCAGAAAATTAACATTCCAGGTGTAAGATGCGAGGTTTCTAGCGTCTAACGTAAAATGCATGATTCCCAACATCTAACACACTCAGACTCT
This sequence comes from Posidonia australis, assembly GCA_024699735.1. Classification (NCBI taxonomy): domain Eukaryota; kingdom Viridiplantae; phylum Streptophyta; class Magnoliopsida; order Alismatales; family Posidoniaceae; genus Posidonia; species Posidonia australis. Next base: position 7,627 of record JAMKQA010031844.1, read on the forward strand.
AAATTAAATTATTTGCCTCAAAATGTTTCCTAGAACATGGGTCATTGCAAACACACTTTGTAAATACCTATATCACAAGATATTGTGAGAATAGAAGAGAGATTGACAACTCAATTAAAACCATCCAATTTAATTTTTTTGGGATAGTCTAAAATACAGTTAAGTGAAAAAAGCATCTATTTACTAATCGATGGTGAGATATATAGGGTCAATCCTCAAAAGGGTGGAGTTGAAGGAATCAATCCTATCTAATTATACAAGAGCGATCAAGCTACATGCTATATTCATTTGTAGAACATGAAAATGGATACTAACATAAACAACTACAAATAAGTTTTTGTTAAAAAAAAAAACTACATATCTACACAACCATGATTAACAAAAATTGTCAACTTTGTGATGACTTTTTGAAACTATTGTTCTATAGTACTCTCAAATAACTATCAAAATAATGACCTATTATAGACACCTCGTTTCAACCAGCCTTTTGCTTTTTCGAACTTTTCTTAAATTAGTACCTTTGTTTTCCTCATTACAACTTTTATCAATAAATTTCTTGCTAAAACCCAAAAATCAGAAGAAAAAAAAAATAGTATAATTGACTTACTCCCGTCTAGATAAAACATCTCAAATTAGAATTAAGAATGTTAAATTTGCACTTAGGTCCCCACAAAATTCTGAAATCACACACAATGCTCGTCTAGGTGTATTGACCCTTCGACAAGCCACAATCCAACTAGCTTAGCTTTTTCTAGATATTCTAGGACCGACTCACACACATGACGAATCTCCACATATTGACTTTTCAGCAAGCTACATCACAGCATGAGGTCAATGCTAGATCTTCATTTTCAAGTTGAAGAGTTTAATAGAGAATGGGTAACACGAACCACAACACAATTCAACAATCAAGTAATTGCTCCAAAAGTGGGCAGTTAAAGTCGAAAGCTTGAATAACCTTCAACACACTTCCATCTACTTGGGAAATAGACTACATCAAAAGTCTATATAGAACAATGCAAAGCCCTAGGTTTTCCTTAAAGCCTAGGAGAGGCATAAAATAGAGAGCCAAGAAGACCCCTATGTTGGACATGATGATCCTAGCATCCTACGTAAGACAGAAAAACTAACATCTCACAAGGACATCGTGAAGATTTGTCCTTGCTACGTCCATATGAGGGATGACTTAAAAATTTCATACAGGCCTTTTCCCCACACCCAAGTCCCTTTTCCCTCACACTCTAATTCCTTCTTCTCTTCCCTTTATGCCATTCTTCCATTGCCAGCGACCCTCATGCCCTAATCCCCCTAACCCTATTCTCCTCCTCTTTCTTCGCTCCTCCTCCTCCTCCTCCTCCTCCTCCTATTCCTCCTCTCCCAACCCTAGTCTCCTCCTCTTCCTCTCCTCTTGATCGGACAATGGAGGCACCACCACTAGTGGTCCCAACATCATGCTCTCCAGCAACCAACACAACATCTTGTCATCATCCTACTAGCCTCTGTGGCAACTCCTATGTTAGAATGTGGTGATCGAGATCTTTTGTAACACCCTTGTGCTACAAAATAGTATAGATAGAACCCAATTAATTTATTAAATCTAAATTAACATAAATAAGTAATTTAAATAAATAGAACTAACTACCCAAACCTGTGTGCTACTATTGTGACTACACCTCCAATTATGCACCTGCGACAAAATAATTAAAAATCCACGTGTGAGTGACATCATTGTCACTCAGTACACGCCCTAAAACCAAAACCAATGAAAAATCCTAAGTAGCTATCAAGATGCAAAGGAAAAAAAAACCACGAAAAACTTACAAAATTGAAAAGGCACACATGCAATTTAGAAAACCCATTTGTAATCATGTCTTTTCAAAACTTTCTTGTCATTTCTCTTTTAAAAGCTAATGCACATTTTTAAACCACTTTTCATGCAGTGTAGGAAGCAATTTCTCATCTAGAATTCAGTCCAAATCAAAAAACATTTCATATCTCAAAGCATAACAAAACCACAATTGGAAACTAGTGCAAACCATAATTTTCAATTTGAACCAAAACTTGTCATATCACCTTGGCCACAGGTGATCATCTTGACCACAAGTAGTTGACAAGGCTCCATCCCCATCCACACTACACTACTAAGGTGAATCACCCTACGTAGGAGTTCAACCACCTAGACTATAGTTTCAAAGTAGGATACCACACAGGAACAAGCACGACGTGCGTCCTTACGACCCCCTAGTGCCCGAGCACCAAGGGACTCTAACCCCAGACTCGACTACCACCGACACTAAGGGTAGGTCTACCATTACCCCGGGTCCTGTAGTACCACATAGTCACTAGACTCATTCCTTGGACCAAAACTCGACAACATGACCTAGGACACGTCCTCGACCACACAAAGGTCTCACTACCCCCTGTTAGTTCGATCTTTTGGCTCACATGGTTCCTACAAAATCTCGAAATTCACTTTTCAAAATATATGCAGCTTCCATTCCAAATCTCTTCAAAACCACTTTCCAAAACCATTTATTGTTCTCAAAACCCTTTTTATAGTTATTTATCCATTTATTGGCTGATAATCACTTTTCAAGTATTCTTATTCAATTTAGGAAATCATTATCTCTACACTTATTATCCATGTATTTTCCATGTATTTAACATTATTTATTTTAAAAATTTACTGAAAGTATGCATTATCTATTTACTTAGCACTATAGCCTGTGTCGACCATTCGCGTCGGTCAATCTTGTTGGCTACCTACGCCCTAGAAACTCATGACCTAGTGGCACTCTAGATCCACGTTGGAAGGATTCGCCTTTCAGCCTTCTAATTGTGCCATGAGTTTTATAGATAAAACTCAGAAAACGCAGATAGCCTAAAAATCCACTGAAAATCGGTAAAATTCTTCAAAACACCTACTGAGCATGCATGGCAATTACCAACACATTTTTACACATTCCAGGCGTGAATTAGCATGTATTCAATTTATTCCTCATAAATCAATGGTAAGACTCAATGAATCATGATAATCTCTGAAAATCCCCAAAATCACCATTACAAGCATGCAAGTTCAAATTTCATGCTCCCATGTTAATCTCCTCATCAAAATATAATCCTAGGCATGATTCTAGGAATTTAAAGAGGGAGGAACTGTGTAATGATTCGAGGTTCACCGGTGATTTCATAACTCCGGTGAGCTCTGATGATCTTCGACGATCTCTAGTGAGCCTTCTCCTGTGTCCTCACTCCACTTGTGGCACCACTCCTCCGACAATCAGGCTTTGACAGCGTCGTTGGTAGTGGCGACTCTCCGATTGCAATCCCCTTTCTCCCTCACTCTCACTGTTTGCCCCACTTCCTCAACTCCTCCCCTCCCTCTTGTTCTTTCCTCTCTGTTTTCCCAATAAAGGAGGAGCTGTGGGTTTTGAACACCCAAAAAATGCTTGGTCAAGGGAGGGAGGCCTCAGGACTCGGTGGTGCAAGCATTGGGCATCAGATCGATGGAAAACATGGGTGCAGAGGATCAGGTAGTGTTCACTGTATTTTTGACATTTAACTATTTAGGCTACGCACCAGCAAATCATGCCACCAATTTTTGTTGGTCTTCTGCACCTATTGGACTCACCTACTAAGCTCGACTCTTTTCCGTGCCTACTATACTAGCTATACCATTCACCTGACCCTTACTTAATAGAACAGAGAGTAAAACAAGAGCCCAAAACAAGGAAACCCTTCACAAATATAATTCAAACGCTAATACACATCTCCATAATCACAAGGAGTTAGATTCCAAAGCACAAGCACTGATATTCAATCTCATTATCAAAATACATTGTCTCTAGTTACAATCCTAGGTATTATATCCTACTCCCCTTAAATGAATTTCGTCCTTAAATTCACTACTAATAGAATAAATAGGGGTACAGGGACTGCATGTCAACCTCTCGCTCCCAAGTGGCCTCCTCCGTGCCATGGTGTTGCCATTGGACTAGTTCAAGAGGGATTACTTTGTTCCTGAGGACCTATTTTTTATTATCAAGTATCCATACAGTGTCCTCCATCATGGATAGATCCTCCTATAGGTCACCTGAATGAATTGGAATAACTTTGGAAGCATTGGCCAAATATTTCCTCAGCATCAAGACGTGAAACACACTGTGCACGCCTGAAAGCTCTAGAGGCAAATCCAACCTGTAGGCAACTTCTTCGACTCTCCTAGAGATCCTGTAGGGTCTAATGTAGTGAGGACTCAACTTTCCCGACTATCCAAAACTTGCCACTCCTTTAGTTGGTGAAACCTTTAGGAAAATGAAGTCTCCTACCTCAAATTCTAAAGGTCTACGCCTCCGGTTAGCGTAACTCTTCTACCTGCTCTATGCAGTTGCCAGTCATTTTCTGATCAGATCCACTTTATCAGCATACTACTGCACAATCTCTAGACCTATGAGTTGTCTCTCACCTACTTCATTACAATAGGTAGGGGTCCTGCAAGGTCTATCATATAGTGCCTCATACTGTGCCATCCCGATGCTAGAGTGATGACTGTTACTGCAGACAAATTTAATTAATGGCAGATGATCTTCTTAGCTTCCTTTGAAGTCTAAAGTACAGGCCCACCAAAGTCTGGATAGTCCTTTCTGTCTGTCTGTTAGTCTGAGGGTGGAAAGCTATGTTGAAATTCAGTACAGTGCCAAAGGCCTCTTGCAATGCCCCCTAGAATCTCGATGTTAGCCTGGTGTCTTCGTTAGATACAATTGATACTAGAACCCCATGCAGTCAGACTATCTCAGCCACGTACAACTCTGCCAACTGTGGTAATGAGAGTCACCATCATCGATAAGAAATGTGCTGACTTTGTGAGCCGATCCATGATTACCCAGATTGCATTATTCTTTCTTTTGGTCTTGGGTAGTCCGATCACAAAGTCCATTGATACATGCTCCCATTTTCAGAGAAGAACATCCAGAGGTTGCAACATTCCTCCAGGCTTCTGGTGCTCAATCATGACCATCTGGTAGGTTGCACATCTCGCCACATGCCCAACAATCTCTTTCTTCATTCCAGGCCAGCAAAAGTTTCTCTTCAAATCCTTGTACATCTTGGTGTTTCCTTGATGGATAGTATATCTAGACCTGTGGACTTCATCTAGTAGTCTCTGTTTCACTTCCTCCACTTAAGGCACATACAGGCATAGGTCATATCTGAGTCCTCCATCTGCACCAACAGAGAAGTGAGGTGTTCCTCCCACCTCCAGTTTTGCCTAAATCTCTCGCACAAATGGGTCTAGTTGCTGAGCAGCCACAATTGTCTCCAATAATCTCGAACGAACAGACATATTCACCATTCAAGCTCCAACAGGTCTCTAAGGCTGTCTCTAAGGTCTACACTCAACCAATTCTTCCAACATGTGCCATTCCTTGATCATTAGACTAGCCATAGCGTGAGTGCATCTGCTCAAGGTCTCAGTGATTACATTTGCCTTCCCTGGATGATAAGACAGGTTGAAGTCGTAGTCCTTGAGGTATTCTACCCATCTTTGTTGTCTCAGATTCAGATCCTTCTAAGTGAAGATATACTTTAGACTCTGATGATTTGTGAATACCTCGAACTGCTTATCATACAGTTAATGTCTCTAGATTTTCAAAGCAAAAACCACAACAATCATCTCCAAGTCATGGGTAGGGTAGTTCCTCTCGTGGTTCTTTAGCTGGCATGAAGCATAAGCCACCATTCTCCCATGCTGCATCAACACACACCCCAACCCTATGCCATAAGCATCATTGTGTACTACAAAACCTCCATTCCGAGAGGGTAGAGTCAACACTGGAGATGTGACAAGATGAGTCTTCAATTCATTGAAGCTTTCCTCACATTACCAATCCTAGATGAAGGGAATCTCTTTCTAAGTCAGTCAGGTCAGAGGTGCTACAATCTTGGAGAAGTCTTGTATGAATCTCCTGTAATAACCTACCAAGTCCAAGAAACTTCTGATCTCTGTCATGCTTTTGGGCCTGACTCAACTACTAACTACTTCTACCTTGGTTGGATCTACTTTAATTCCATTGCCTAGATGGTATGGCCAAGAAGTGTGATCTCTTCCAGCCAAAATTTACGTTTAGAGAACTTTGCGTAGAGTTGATGCTGTTTCAGAGTCTCTAGCATAGTCCTCAAATGTATCTGGTGAGTCTCCATATCAAGGGAGTAGACCAACACATCATCAACAAATATCACTAGGAACTGATCCAGGTAGGGCCTGAATACTCTATTTATTAGGTTCAAAAAAGCAACTAGTGCATTCATGAACTTGAATGGCATAACCAGGAACTCATAATAGCCATATCGAGTACGAAAAGCTGTCTTATGCACATCAGATTCTCAGATCCGAAGCTGGTGTTACTTTGATCTCAAATCAATCTTCGAAAAGACTGAAGCTCCCTACAACTGATCAAACAAATCATCTATTCTGGGTAGAGGGTATTATTCTTAATAGTTATCTGGTTCCGCATCCTGTAATCTATGCAAAGGCAGAGTGAACCATCCTTCTTCTTCACAAATAGAATTAGTTCATCCCAAGGTGACACACTCAGTTTGAACTCCAATCTCAGTAGCAATGACTCAAAGACAGAAAAATGAACTCCTTGAGTCAAACAGAACTCTAGCCATTTGGCCAACCACATGGAAGGAACTTAATTATCACATAATAATAACCATCATCATCATAGGAAATAGAGCCAGATACATCATTACATAAAAGGGAAAGATCGTAGTATATAATACTCTACTTCTCCTTACCTTCTACAACATCCCCAAAAGGACCAGCTTTAGGAGCAGCCATGGAAAATACCTGTCCTTTGGTTGGTTAGCGAATCGTGTCTCCAGTTAGCTTTGAAGGATTAGGGCAATTTTGCAGGATATGTCCAGTCATCCCATATTTGTAGTAGGTCATCTTTTCTGGGTTTCGTTGCCGATGGTAACACTGTGTTGCCACGTGCCTTGTACGTCCACAAACTGTCACGTTCCACATTTTTCACAATAATTTAAAACAATTAAATTATGGGAAAATTAAAGACAAACAATAAATATCTAACTACTAGGAACCTGTGTGTGTAGCTAAGAGACTCCAGACTATATGCACTACGTTAACCCTCTGCATGCCTACACCTGCAAACCAAAAACACGAGGAAAAACGTATGAGTGACAAAAGTCACCTAGTACGCACCCAAAGGAAAACTACAGAAAACAAAACTATAATTAATTTTCTTTTTAAATTCATTTCTCAAACTATTTTCTCAAGACCTCATAAACCAGGCCCACACCGGCCAAAACCACAACCAAGGCTCTACTAGCCCAAAGCCACAAGCAAAGGCCCTTAATGGCCTAAACCACACACAGTGAGTTGGGAAGCTCAGCGCTAGGCAACCTAACTCTGGCCACAAGCAGTCCACCGAGGAGGGACCCCGACATCCCGCACTGCCACGGTGTTCCACCCTGTGCAGGTGCCAACCACTGTCCCACGATCCTCCCACCTGGAGAACCCTCACATAGCCAACCCCTCCTTGGGAAGGTTGTGCTGTCTCTTAGGACGCTACCAGCGAAGGGGCACGTGTCTTACCCGCACTAGCCACCACAGGGTCTGCCTCCTCATGGCGTCCTCCATACACAGTGCTCAGGAGGGAGTGTCATACCTCCACACTTGATGACACCTGAGCCTCAGTGCTCACAGCGACAGTAGGAGTATCATACCTCCCCGTCATGCCACAAGACACCTCAACCCGCGGACCACAACCCTAGCCTTGAGACGACAGTCAAGGAGTCTCATACCTCCAAGACCTGATGCTCCTTAGCCTCAGGTATCTCGGCCCCCGACCTCGACCCAGGAGTCACGCTCGACCATCAGAGAATGTCATCACATTCCCTGGTCCTGACGACACGGTCCCACACTGTCTCGGCCCGCACACAGAAAATCAAGAAAACATTTTCCATAATAGGCCTACTATTTCCTTGAAATCCATTTTCCAAAAATCATTTTTCATATCTTTGAAAATTCTTCCAAAACCATAGCAAAATGGCACATCAAGGGTCCCAAGAGACCACCACTGAAGGCCCATAATCCCTCTTGATGGGACAAAACACAACAATCCAGAAAGTCCTCGGAAAACACATTTTTGTAAACATATTTGGGCCCAGAATCGGCATGTCGAAAATACGTTCGGTATGCCGAAAATCCCTAGTTCGGTAAACCGATCTGGATTGATCGACCGAATCAGGTCAGCAGTCAACACTCAGGCCAAATTTGGTATACCGAAAACTGGTTCGGTCGATCGAAATCTCTTGATTCAGGCAACTGTCTAAAATTGGACGATCGAATTTCGACCAGAGGACCTAATCTGATAGAAAAACGGTATACCAAAATAGTTCGGTATGCCAAATTCTGTGAAAAACATGAAAACGGCCCAAACCCTACAATCCAAAATTGCTCCAAATGGGACCTCTGATCAGACCCTCTAAACAAGCTCAAAAAAACTTGCATAAAATATAAGATGTAGTTCCTCGAGCCTACTCCAAATCCCAACAAACAAACTAAAATCCATTCACCATGCATCAAGATATAAAATCACAAAGGCAGAAGAGTCAAAATGACCCAAAACGCACCAATCACCATAAATATCCATAAATCCACCAAAAAATCTCATAAAATCACAATAAATTCTAGGAATGTAAATTTACCTAGGTTTCATGCAACCCTATCAATTTCTACCATTTTCATGCTCCCTGTTACATGAGGTGGAGGTGCATACATAAAAACGAGCTCCGGCGATCTCCGACCGACTCCGGTGAACTTCGGCGCAACCACAGCCACAGGAGCACTCCACGCAAGCTCCACACACCACCCCATGCCACCATAGCCCTCTGCTGCGCTCCCTCTCTCTCTCTCTCTGTCGACGCGCGAGAAGAAGAAATAAGGGATGCGGGTGGAAGGAGAAAAAGGGGGAAGAGGAAGGAGGAGTGGGGAGGAAGGAAAGGAAGGTGGGGAGGGGAAAGTGCGCACGTCGAGAAGGAGGGGGAAAAAGAAGAAGGAAGAAGGGGAAGACAGCGACGAGCGGCGGAGGAGTGCGGTGCAGCTTTAAAGCCTGTGCACGTAGTAGTTGGGAGCGTGCTCACTTGCACGTCTCAGCCACTGGCACACTGCACGAGCACATCGGCCACTCTGCGCAACCACTAGCCACAACCAACGGCCCACAAATGCGGGGCCCACGCAGACCCCACACCCAGGCTCCACATGCACAGTGCCACAATGCACAGTGCCAACCATGCACAGGGACACATAAAAAGAAGCTGACTCACGAGGCCCAAGCCCAAAAGCACAAAACTACACAACAAGCCTTGGAACAGTAACACCCGTCTAGGAATAAAATTCATTAAAATGTAAATAATTACAAAATGAATTTTGCGGGTGTTACACAAAGAAAACAAGATCTTCTTTCCCCCGTGCTGTTGCTTGAACCAACTTGATTGTATTTAGCACTTCCTTCCCTCACACTAACTCAGAGCACTCCTTCCGCATTTTCCCAGTGCTCCCAAAATTGTTAGAATTCTGTATCCAAAAGTAGACGACCGTAGAGTAAACATCTTTCCCTTCCCCTTCCTTTAGGGTGATCTTCCAGGAATTGCTTAATGTTTTCCTCATATCGAGCTGCTAGATCCACTACGTTCACTGGGGTCGAGCATCGAAAGCCTAGAATCTTGAATCTGAGTGTTGGGGCCAGTCCTTCCACAAATTTCTTAGCTTTGCGCTTTTTTGTATCAAATGTCTATGCGAACTGCTCCAAGCGAGTGAAGGTCACCTCATACTTAGCCACTGACATGCTATCTTGCTTCAATTCCCAAAATTCCATGACTAGTCGATCCCTCTCATGCTTAGGAAAGTACTTCTTGTAGAAGGCGTCTTAGAACTCCTCCCAAGAGATCATCAACAAGTTAGAACTTGGGAATTTTGTGCGACGTGTGACTTTACACCACTAATCGGCGTTGTCCTTGAACTAGAAGATAGCTAGTCTGACACACTTCTCTGTTGGGTATTCCATGCCTTCTAAAATATTCTCCACTTCTAGCAACCACGATTTACATTCTTATGGCTTGCTGCGGCCATCAAAAGTCGGTCCGCCTAGTCGATAGAACTCCTTGAGCCATTGGTCTGCCTTGGCCTTGTCTGTACTACTTCTGCTAAACGTTTGGGCAAATCTCTGCATCATGTGGCTCAGCTATGGCCGTATACCTCTTCAATTGCTATCCTGCTCCTCGCCAAAACTCACTACGGGAGTCCTGCCCCTGTCTTGTCCTCTAGGCGGCATCTTGCTGCTACTACAAACAAACAGCAAACACATCAAGTGTAAATATTCTCCATTGTGTAGTCCTTAAGTGTAACATCAGGGCCTGATTATCCATTTTTATAATAAACCATGTATTATTTGTAATATTGTGTTTAATGGTTTATTAATGGGTAATCTGTTGTTTCTTGGTTGCGTGTGGTTGTGGGTGGTTTTCTATGTATCAGGTTGTGATTTGGGACCTATTTGGAGTCCGGTTTGAGGATGCATAGTCGCCTTGGTTTGCGTGCCCGTTCTTTTCCTTTTCTTTCTTTTTCTTTCTTCTCCCACTCACGAGCTCACACCCTTCTCCTTCCCCATTACCCTCCACCAGCCCGTGCCACCACCACCCAACGGCCCGTGCCTCCGTGTCATCTCCGACACGATGGGTGGCTGGCGGGACGCGGGAGGAGGTAGGGATAAGAAGGGCGGAGGCGAACGGCCGGTGATGAGCTGTGACGCGAGGAGAAGGGGGGAGAGGAAGAACCGTGCGCGCGCAACCGTGGGAGGAGGCGGTGGTTGTCCAGGTGATCCGCCAGCAGGAGAGTCTCGCTGGAGCTTGAGGAGGCTTGCCGGAGTGTGGTAAGGGTCGCCAGTGGCTTGATGAGGTATGCGACTTCCTCCTCCTTTCATTTTTGTCTGTGGGTTAAAGTAGGATTTAATGCATAAAATAGGAATAAATGCATGGTAAATTGTAGGAAATTGGTATGTGATTGAGAATGTATAGATCAGCATGTTGATGATGCTACCATGTTGATTTGTGGGTTTTTCGTGTGGTTTTCTTGGATGAATGAGAAGTATGCTACAGTGTTCGTTTTTGAGCTCTATGTCTTGATGATTTTCGTTAGAGCAGCATGCTTAATGGATTTGTGTTTGGTTTAAGGGGTTTCGAAGTAGACTTGAGGGTCTACACCCCATGTTTTTATGAGATTTTATGGCTTTTTGTAGAGGGGTCCGATCCTTACTCCCACTTGGGGGAGAAAAGGAGGACAGTGGCTGCGGAGCTTTCTGCAACAGCAGAAAATGGCATACCGTTTT
>JAMKQA010031845.1:0-17356 GCA_024699735.1 Posidonia australis
AACACCAAAAATCTTACATAAAACATATAGTGTAGACCCTCGAGTCTACTCCAAAACCCAACCAACAAAACTAAAATCCATTCACCAAGCATCAAGATACAAAATCACAAAGGCAGAAGGGTCAAAACGACCCAAAACGCAACCACTGGCATAAATGCCCATAAATGCTCCATAAATCCTCAATAAATTACAATAAATTCTAGGAAAGGAAATTTACCTAGATTTCATGCAATCCTAGCATTTTCTACCAATTCAATGCTCTCTATTGCAAGGAGTGGAGATGCGTACCTGAGAAATGCTTCCGACAATCCTCGACCGACTCCGACGCAACCACGGCCAAGAGGCACTCCACGCGAGCTCCGCGCACCACCACGAGCAACCACAGCCCTCTGCTTCACTCCCTCGACCTCTTCCTCTCTCTCTGTCAGCGCACGCGCAAAGGGGATACAAGGGATACAGGGGAAACAGAGGGGGGTGGCGAGACGAGTGGAAAGGAAGAAGGGAAAGGAGAAGGAAGGAGAAGGAGAAATGAGGAGGAAAGGAAAGGAAGTGGAGGAGTAGCGCCGTCGAAGAGAAGGATGGGAAAGGAAGAAGAAGGAAGGGGAAGAAAGCAACGGGTGGCGAGGAGAGGTGTAGTACGGTGCAGCTTATAAAGCTTACGCCTAGAGTAGCTGAAAACGTGCCCACTTGCGCGTCTCAGCCACCGACACACAGCACAGCAACCAACCGTCAGCCACCACCAACGAGGCCAACAGCCAACCTCAACCACCAACCCACACACAAGCACGTCCCACAAGCACAGTGCCACAATACACAGTGCCAAACCACGCATAGGGACACGCAAATAGAAGCCAGCCCACGAGACCCAAGCCCAAAAGCACAAAACCACACAATGGACCTCGGAACAGTAACACCTGTCTAGGAAATAAAATTCACAAAACGTAAATAATTACAAAATGAATTTTACGGGTGTTACACCGACGATCATCATATCTTCCACGTTAAAAGAAACAAAGTCTTGTTCCCATGGAGTTAATCCACTATGATGTGTGGAGTCCTTGTCGTATTGAATCTATCCAAAGTTTTCAGTATTTTATTATCTTTATTGATGACTTCTTTAGATTAACTTGGATTTATCTTTTAAAGAATAGAACTCAAGTGGTTGATGTTATCAAAATATTTCTCAATGAAATAAAAACTTAATTTTGTGAACCATTGCGTGTGTTTCGTAAAAATAATACTCTTGAATATGTTCAACATGATGTATCACTTTTATGTAAGGCTCAAGGAGTTAATCACCAAACAACTAGTCCCAGAACATCTCGACAAAATAACGTAGCCGAACGTAAACATCATCATCGATTAGATGTCATTAGAACTCTAATAACCCAAATGAAAGTACCTCAACATTTGTGAACTGATACAGTTTTTACTGTATGTCATCTGATCAATAGAATGCCTTCATCTATTCATAGGTACATTCCTTATTGTCTTTTATTTCCTCATAAGTCTCTTTTTCCTTTACCCTTAAAAGTTTTTGGACGTGTTTGTTTTGTCTAAAATACTCGTCCCAATCTAGACAAACTTTTTCCCCGCTCCATTCATTGTATGTTTGTAGGTTACTCGCGAACTCACAAAGATTATCGTTACTATGATCCAATGCATAGAAAATATTATGTCTCTACAGATGTCATCTTTGAGACCACTTCTTTTTCTTCTTTTGCGAGTGACTCTCTGATTCCTTTTTCTCTTGTTGTTCCTGTTACAGATCAAGCTCCAATGACCAGGACGAAGCCTACTACTGCTCAACCTCTTCAAGTCTATACTAAGCGACCACAACAACATATACAGCTAACATCTCAGGGAACCGATCATTTGACTTCCTCTAATACATGTTCAACTCCATCTACTAAACTATCTGAGCTTGATATTTCTATTGTCCTCCAAAAAGGTACTCGTTCTACTGCACATTCTCTCTCCCATTTTATTACCTATAATCACCTACATCCTATGTATCGGACTTTTACTTTATCTCTGTCATCTATTTCTATGCCTAGGACTTATCAGGAAGCGTCACAGATTCCTGAATGATGGGATACTATGGATGATGAGGTATCAACCCTTAAATCTTGTGGGACATGGAATCTTGTTACTCCACCAGGTGATGCTGAAATTGTAAGCTGTCGTTGGGTATTTACTATAAAGTATAACACCAACAGAACCATTGATAGATATAAAACTCGATTGATTGCACGTGACTTCACTCAGACCTATGGAGTTGATTATTTTGAGACCTTTTCACCAATTACATGTCTCAACTCTATCAGAATCTTATTCTCTATTGCAGTTAATCAGAACTAGCCTATATATCAACTGGATGTCAAAAGCGCCGTTCTTTATGGTAATCTTCTTGAGGAAATATACATAAAGCAACCTCCAAAGTATGTTGCTTACAGGGAGGCACGTGTGTAAGTTAAAGAAAATGATTTATAGCCTCAAGCAAAGTCCACGTGTATGGTTTAACAAGTTCAATAAGGTCGTAACGCAATTCAATGTTCAAAGATGCAACTCTGATCACTTTGTATTTATCAGATAAAAATCTACTGATTATGTTATTCTATCCATTTATGTGGATAATATCCTAGTTACCAGTAGTGACAGGGTAGGCATTGATGAAAATACAGAATTCCTTAAGAGACATTTTGTGACAAAAGATTTGGATAAACCTAGATATTTCTTGGAATTAAGATTGCTCATACTAAAGATGAAATAATTTTATCACAAAGGAAATATCTACTTGATTTACTGGAGGAGGCAGACATGCTTGACTGCAAACCTTTTAGCTCTCCTATTGATTCTGGCCTAGATTTGTGGGACACCGCCTCTGACATTCCTGAGGATGCAAGTGATACAGGCATCTAGTTGGAAAGTTAATTTATCTTACTGTTACTCATCTAGATATTACCTTTGCAATTAAATTGCTCAATCAGTTCATATATCAATTGAGAGAAGTACACTAGAAGGCGTCTCAACAGAGGTCTACACTACAGTTGCCATGATCATTTTGATGTTACTGGCTATTCTGACTCTGGATATACAAGAGATCGGGAATACTTCTGGATATTGCACGTTTGTAGGAGGCAACTTGATTACTTAAAGAAACAAAAGGCAAAATATTGTTCCTCGATCAAGTGTTGAGACAGACTATAAAGCTATAGTACTTACACCTTGTGAGATAATGTAGATTAGATCTTTTCTGAAATTAATTTTCCTCCTAAAAGAACTATGTCTATGTTCTGTGACAACCAAGCAATTATCTATATCGTCAACAATCTCATGTTTCATAAAAGGACAAAACATATTGAAATGAATTGTCATTTTATCGAGAATACTATTATGGATCGACTGATTACAACTCTCTTTACTATTTCTTCTACCCAGCTTACAGATGTATTTACTAAAGCTATATCTGTGGGTCAATTCAAGGTTATCTATAACAAATTACGTATAATAGATTCATATGCTCTAACTTGAGAAAGAATGTTAGAGTTACTAGTTAACAATATATGGGTATATAGATATCAATTTATGTCATATGAATACCCTAACCACTATATATATGTAATCAATCCTTGATCAATGTAAGACACTAGTTTTCTTTCTTCTTACAAAACTTAAGCAAGAGCAACAACACGTGACATAACAACTTGGTTATTGGTCTTCGGGATTTTCGCTATATCAATTTGGCTCTACTTGAGAAGTGGTTGTGGTATGTTATGCGTGGAACAGGAGAGCACGCAGCGAACAAAAGGGAAGATGATCAATGCAGGGAAGAAGGAGATGCGTGGAGAAGAGAATCCTACATCAAATACACAGAACACACCGGATTTACGTGGTTCCCCAACTTGGATACGTCCACGGGATGGAGAAGCTGTTGGTGGTTTCCTTACACAATTGGGGATACAAAAGATTATCTAAATTGGGTGCCCTTCTCAAGCTTAAATAGCTTGGGTGTCCCAAGTGTCCAAATGACCAAAATGCCCCTACAACTTATTACATCAAATTCAAGACACATACAACAATCTCCACCTTGTCTTGAATCACAAACTCCACCTGGAGCAAAGCTCTCCATCACAATGACCCACGAAGGGTCAACAGCATGCATACACGTTGAGCAAGTCCAAGCAATGCCTGAACTTACTCTCAATCACGCCCTTGGTGAACATGTCGGTTGGATTGTCCTTGGTGTTGATCTTCAAAATCTTTATGCAGTCTTCATTCCTGAGGAAGTGGTACCTAACATCAATGTGTTTCGTGCGATCATGAAACACGTTGTCCTTTGTCAAACAAATGGCGCTGAGACTGTCACAAAATATATCAACTTTATCAAAACGCAGACCAAAGTCTCCTAGCAGCCCCTTTAGCCAAATTCCTTCCTTTGTAGCTTCTGTCATTGCCATGTATTCAGCCTCGGTGGTGGATAGTGAAACCGTAGGCTGAAGTGTAGATTTCCAACTGATAACTGAATCTGCAACTGTGAAGACATAGCCTGTTAAAGACCTCCTCTGATCAACGTCACCTGCAAAATCTGAATCTGAATATCTAACCATGTTACAACTATGCTTGGTGCCATAAATCAGCCCAACATCAGACGTTCCCTTCAAATATCTGAAAATCCTCTTCACGGCCTGCCAATGGTCCTTCTCCGGATTGGACATAAACCTGCTTACAACACTAAGAAGATAAGCCAAATCTAGGCGAGTACATACCATTGCATACATCAAGCTTCCAACGGCCTGTGAGTATGGAACACGCTTCATGTATTCCTGTTCAAATTGAGTCTGAGGTGCCATGGCTGAAGACAAACGTAAATTCCTATCATACGGCGTCCCAATGGCTTTACTAGAAGCCATCCCAAACTTGCTCAGAATTTTCTACACATAGCTGCGTTGATGGAGAAATAATTTTCCAATGCTCCTATCACGTTGTATCTCCATTCCAAAGATTTTGCCTGTTGTACCTAAATCCTTCATAGCAAATTCAGACTTCAAATTATCTTTCAAACCTTGTATAACATTGATATCTTTTGCTGCAATCAAGATATCATCAACATACAAGAGCAAATACACGTGTGTACCATCTTTCAAATGTCTAATATATACACACGAATCAAAAAGACTACGCACAAAGCCAACATTGATAATAAAGGTATTAAACCTCTTATACCATTTCCTGGGAGATTGTTTAAGTCCATACAAGGACTTCTTGAGCTTGCAAACAAGATCTGATCTCTCCTTTTCTACAAAACCGATTGGCTGCTCCATCCAGATTTCTTCTTCCAAATCACCATGTAGAAAGACTGTCTTCACGTCTAGCTGCTCAAGCTCCAAGTTCTTTACTACAACAATAGCCAAAAGAATTCTAATAGACGTGTGTCTTACCACTGGTGCAAAGACTTCATTTTAGTCCACACCTTCCTGTTGTGAATAGCCTTTAGCCACTAATCTTGCCTTGAATTGAACTCCTTGGTTGCCTTGAGTTCCAACCTTTCTTTTGAACACCCATTTGCAACCAACAACATTTTTGCCCTGAGGACGCTTCACCAAATCCCATGTTTGATTTTTCTAAAGCGATTGAAGCTCCTCCTGCATAGCTCCGATCCAATGTACGGCATCTGAATCCTTTATGACAGCATCATAAGTTGGTGGATCAGTAGCTTCCTCCACCTCATTAGCTACTTGCCAGGCAAAAGCAATCATATTGCTGAAACCGTACTTTTGTGGACGCTGGCCAATCCTCCTGGGTCGGTCCCTAGCCACACATCTCTCTTGTGATTCCTCCACAATCTGATCATCATGGTTGCCATCGGAGTCCAAAGGCTGATCTGCACCTGAAGTTCTCTGATCAGTGACAGTCGGCTGTGTCAAATCAAACTCCATCTGCTTGGGAGTGCTGGGATGATCAGAAACCGTTGGCTTCTCTCCATTCAGCATCAAAGAAGCCTCATCAAAAGTGACATCACGGCTGTGAATCACTTTCCCTGTTTCTGTGT
This sequence comes from Posidonia australis, assembly GCA_024699735.1. Lineage (NCBI taxonomy): Eukaryota > Viridiplantae > Streptophyta > Magnoliopsida > Alismatales > Posidoniaceae > Posidonia > Posidonia australis. The sequence goes on from JAMKQA010031845.1 coordinate 6,053, forward strand.
CATAAATTCTATACCGTTTAACTCCCATTCCATATCCAACAAATATACCTTTCTTGGTACGCGGCTCAAGCTTGCCATTGTTCATATGGTAGTATGCTGGACACCCAAAAATCTTTAACTTGGAGTAATTTGCAGTCCTGTCCATCCACACGTCAAAAGGGATCTTGTCATCTATGACGCTAAAGGTCGACCTGTTGACAAGATAGGAGGCTGTGTTAACAGCCTCAGCCCAGAATTTCTTCTCCAATCCGGCATGAGAAAGCATGCACCTAGTCTTCTCCAACAGCGTGCGATTGAGGCGTTCAGCAACTCCATTTTGTTGTGGAGTGCCTCTAACTGTATAATGTCTTGTTATACCTGCATCCTTGTAAAAAACATCAAATTCATGAAAGCAAAATTCCAAACCATTGTCGGTTTTCAAATACTTCACCTTTCTTCAATTTTGGTTTTCAACTAGAGTCTTCCATTACTTAAAGCTCTTGAAAGCCTCACCTTTGTGCTTCAAAAAGAAAACCCAAGTCATACGTGAGTAATCATCCACAATAGAAAGGAAATATCTTGAATCTGCAAGAGTGGGTTGTTGGGATGGCCCCCAACAATCTACGTGGACATAGTCCAATGTCCCTCGGGTGGTGTGCTCTCCTTTCCCAAACTGCACACGCTTCTGCTTCCCAAAGATGCAATGCTTGCACAAATCAACATCTACAAATTTGTGCCCATCCAATCTACCCAAGCTACTAAGTTTCTGCATCCCTTTCTGCCCCAAATGACCCATCCTTGAGTGTCAAATCGCAGAAGTGGACTGCTGATCTTCATAAGTGGCTGCAGCAGCTGCACTTACAACTAAAGAACCTTGTAGAATGTATAAAGGCCCATCCTTGATTCCTTTCATCACAATCATGGAGCCTTTTGAGACTTGTAGCTTGTCTCCTCCACCTGAATACTTGAATCCCTTGGAGTCAAGTGCCATCAATGAAATCAAACTTTTGCCCCACTTGGACACATGTCATACATCTTCAAGTGTCCTCACGGTGCCATCATGCATCTTGAACCTAATTGTGCCAACACCGGCTCTATGACAAACATCATCATTTGCCAAAGTCACCTGTCTACTATCAACCTTCTCATACGTGTGGAAATACTCCCTGTTGGGAGTCATGTGGTGTGATGCACCAGAATCCAAAATCCAGCTTTGTTCTGAGTAAGCACTGCATGAAACAGTCAGAGAGAAATCACAATCAGAAGCTGAATCCTCCTTTTCTGCAACGGTTGCATTTCCCTTAGATTTCAACTTTAGGCAGTTTACTTTCCAATGCCCTTTCTCCTTACAATAGTTGCAAGTGTCCTTAGAGTATCTCCCTCTTGATTTGCTTCTTCCTCTATGCTTGTTGTTGTTGCCTTTATGCTGACGTCCCCTAGAGTCTGCATGGTGCGCAGATAAACCTGATCCACCAACATCATTGCTTCCATGTGTGGCCATGTGTCTTAATTCTCTTGAAGGTAGGCTGAACCTCACTTCTTCTAGCGTGATTGTATCCCTGCCAACCACGAATGACTGCACAAAATTCTCATAAGAGAGCGGAAGTGAAACTAATAGAATGAGGGCTGCATCCTCATCCTCCACAGTCACACCTATGTTTCTCAACTCCATGAGAATGGTGTTGAGCTGATCCAAGTGTTGTTTTAAAGGTGTTCCTTCCTTCAACCTTAGAGAAAACAATCTCTGCTTTAACAATAACTTGTTGGTTAGGGACTTCGTCATGTACAAAGTTTCTAATTTGTTCTACAAGCCGGATGTTGTTGTTTCATCAACCACTTCAATTATTACTTCATCCGACAAACACAGTAATATAGTAGAATGTGCTTTCTCCTCTTGTTGTTCATACTCGGCAGACTTCTCGTCCAATGTTGACTCCTTGTTGAGAGGAGCCCAAATGCCTTGTTGTTTCAGTAAGGCTCTCATTTTGATCTGCCACAAACTAAAATTGTTTTTGCCATTGAACTTCTCTACTTTTAAAGTTGGAGTTGCCATTTATTTTTCTGAAAAACAAACTAGCAGCAAACTAACCACAAATTGAGGAAACAAACTGACCACAAAAACTGCAAACAATCTGCAAATGAATCTGCTAAAATCCGGGCAGGAAAACAAACACAAACTGTTGTCCCAAAACTGAACAATTTCTGCACACCAACTGTCCAACAATTCAATACACCAAATGTTGAACTAACAAATGCGGTTTCAGAAACTATTTCACAAGCAGATTTTATTCCATATATCCCAAAAATAATATTGCAGCAATCAAATTCGCAAAACCACCAAGAACAGAGAAACACAAGCAGCACAACAAATGCAGAAACTGGTCGGAGCCCTAGCTTGTGCAAAAAACTAGAAAACTCCACAACCAAGCAATCTAAGTGGGGTTTTGGATGCTTACAAACCGTGCCACTAAAGTGGGACGGTGGGAGGCCAAGGCGCGCGGCGGAGCAAGGCGTCCGTAAGGCTGAAACGCGGGCGACGCGGCTGGACGCGGGTGGCACGTCTGGACGCGGGCGAACGGCTGCAAGACCCGCTACTGGACGCGCGTGGACAACTGCAGGACGCGGGCAGACGGTCGACAGTCGACTGCTGGACGCGTGCGGTGCGTCTGGACGTGGACGCGCGTCTGGACGTGGGCGGCGCTGCTGGTGCTGAAACTCCTTCCAAAGGCGGATCCGACGTCTCCCTTCTTCAGCAAGGGGACAAGCGCGAAGCCAACTCCCCAAACCACACTCTGATACCACTTGTTATGCGTGGAACAGGAGAGTGCGCAGCGGACAAAAGGGAAGATGATCGACGTAGGGAAGAAGGAGACGCGAGGAAAAGAGAATCCTACGTCAAACACACAGAACACACCGGATTTACGTGGTTATACAACTTGGGTACGTCCACGGAATGAAGGAGCTGCTGGTGGTTTCCTTACACAATTGGGGATACAAAAGATTATCTAAATTGGGTACCCTTCTCAAGCTTAAATAGCTTAGGGTCTCAAGTGTCCAAATGACCAAAATGTTCCTACAACTTATTACATCAAATTCAAGACACATACAACATGGTAGTTAGGTGAGGGAGAGGTTGTGGCAGAGACTTAGCTTAAACAGATGATAAAATGATAATTTCATTGGTGAAGTGACCAAGGTCGTTTTATTGGTGTGGTTCATTACATGTAAATAGGGTCTTAGGTCTCTGACAGGGAATTTTGGAGGCTAAGGTCACTATGAGTAGTTCGGAGTTCAAGGTGGGTTTGGGTGATTGAATGAGATTCTCGTAGAATGGGTGGATTGGTCGTTTGCCACCAAAGTTACTTTTCCTACTCTTTTTCTTGTCCCAAACATGCTTGTTGCAAGGTTGCGTGATTGCCATGAGCATTCCAATTCAGGGATTGTTTGGGGTTGAGACTTAGAGGACCTCAATGATATTGAGCTCCAAGATTATGTTCAATTGTTGGCTTTTCTAGGAGAGCATGGTTCTACTTAGCTTTCATCTAGTCTTGTTTCACTCAAGTGGAGGTGGAGATAAAAACGGAGTTTTTTCTGCCAATTTCTCTTTCCTATTATCACAGTTAGTGGTACTGTAAGGTTTGGTTGTGCCAAACTTATATGATATCATCGGGTTCCTTCAAGGATATTTTTTTGCATGGCAAGCCCTTTATGGGGATAATTTAACTGAAATTGCTCTGAAAATGCAAGGTTTTCATAAGCGAGTTAGTGCTCCTTTGCTTGTTGGTAGAAGAAGATGCTTGGCATCTCTTCTTTGGCTGCCCCATTATCAAGACATGGTGGGCAAACCTTCGAGTTATAAACTTGGTTTGGAGGACAGACATTCACTATTTGTGGAGATTGGTTTGTTGGACTTGACAAGGAGGAAAGTGTTGTGGGGAACAGTGCCTCATGCCATATCGTGGTTTCACTGGGCCAAGCAAAACAAAAGGATTTTCCAAGGGATTTGAATTGATGGTGCCAAATGGAAAGATCATATTATTTGAGTTGTGAGTGTGCCTCCCAACTGGGGACACAGATATGCCTCTATTGTAGCTAGGGGTGGGCACCTAAATCGTCCAAACCGGTTAATCGAACCGAACCAAACAAATCATTTTTAGTAATTCGGTTCGGTTTTTCAAATTCAGTGGTTTAGTTTGGTTTGGAATATCTTCAAACCGAACCATATGATTTGGTTTGTGGTTTCAATGATGGTTTAACCGAACTAAACCAAACCAAATCCAATATAAACTACATATATTAATATGTATATTAAATATTTAAAAGAATATAATTATGTATCTTTTAGAATCATAGCTCGAATCATAGTTATTCTTATGTATCTTTTACTATGTTGTTTTTTTAACTGATTGTTATTAGAAGTCAAATAAAAACGTTTTTGGTCATTCTTATCTTTTACCAGATTGTTTTATATTTGATACCAGTAGTCGATAAACTTCGATAATGTAATTCTATCATAACACGATACATGAGAATTTCATATTACTAGGAATCGTGATTCCTGTTTAAATTTCGCAGTATTAGATGTGGTTATTGTCATTTTATCTTGTATCTAGCTATATTCTTTCATTTTTCACTATCAACATTTTATTTTTTTCTATATATTTTATTAAATGGTTAAATCACAAATCGAACCGAACCAAACCGATTTTGAATGATTCAGTTTGGTTCGGTTTCAATTGATAAAATGGTTCGATTTAGTTTGAAAATTGTTCAAACCGAATTATATGATTTGGTTTGTCATTTTGTCTCAAATTGAACCGTACCCACACCTAATTGTGGCCTGGTTGGAGGGTCTGGTAGAAGCATGATGTTTTTGTGTTTGTCCTGTGGCTTCTTTTGTTTTGTTTGGTTGCTTCCTTTTTTCCCATTTGTTTGGCCTTATCATCTTAACGAGCCTACTGTACTTTTTTTATTTCATTGAATACTAAGGTCAAAAGGCACAGGTAAATGACATGAATGTATAAGGACCGTGCAAAATTAGTTCAAGTTAACAACCCACAGTTGATTATTTTGCATGAATGCACAAGTCAGGGCGGTTCAGGCACAAATAGAATCTAACCAGATAAGGAACAAAACTAACTCAGCTTCAGTTTTCCATATTTCTCTAAACTTGGCAGCTAATAACATGATTTTCTCCTCCTCCACTGACCATTGTAGGTCAGACATGGTAAAAGTCAACCTGAAAATACCTAAAACAAGTCTTGAAGGGGATAATATATATTTGTTATAAGATAGATTTGAATGCTGCTTTCCCTATCGAATTGCCAATCATGATATGAAAAAAGCTCATGCAAATGGTGCTAAAAGGGGGCAAGCATGAAACTATTCAACAAAAATGATTTTTGTTATTGACAAAAGTACAAAATATTTACCAGATGTATTGTGCACTTTGGTAGTCCCTATCACACCATCGATATGTTTTGACTGAACTTCGACCCAAGCAGTTTCAACCTAAAGGAGCAAGGAAGATCTTTTACGTCTGCAACTACTAATATACAAAATACAGACACATTCTGTGAATAGTGAAGGAAATGTGCAGCCCACACTTTGACTCCAGTGACAATGGATTACAAGCAGATTTGCAATTGCCCATTTAGAAACAAGGTACATGTCACACCCAATTGTATCCAGACATTTGATCTTGATGCAATCGGACAAGAAAATCAACTGAGATGGTCCATAGAATCTGTCTCCATATACAAGATAATCTGGGGAAACGATGACTGCATTATCAGCATGATCCTGCACCATCATTGAAAACGAAATCACGGAACCAGAATATCACAATATTGTTGAAGTTGAGGGGATAAAAAGACAACAAGACAATTGAAATAGTTATTTGTCCATGAGTCCACGGCATATATATTATTCCAAATAATGTGGTTAATAGCCTATAGTTACAAAACTATATGCTCAAGGGTGCATTTGGTAAATTTTTTCTTATATTGTGGTACATCCAGAAAAAACTGCTTTTGTTGCTTAGTGGAAAATCCAGATTTGTGTTTTATTTATTATAATACAAAGTATACAGTAGTCATTTTGCAATACGTTATTTATTTCTTGAGAATGTAAAAACAGTAGAATTTGTCATGTTTATCCTATATAGTTACGATTATATCATCACAACAAATTCTTATTGTAGAATAAAAATCTCCAGAATCCTTAGTAAGGTTTGATAACACTTATGGAAAAATAAATTATTCTCATAAGCAACGCTTTAAAAAAACTAGTCTTTGCAATTTTTTATAATCAACGTATTTGAAAGTTTTTGTGCACAAACAAAAAACTAACGTATTAAAATAATTTGACATTAAAAGCTATTTAGTTCAGTTTTTTTAGGAATAAACGTTTTTTTTTGTAAACTAGTTTTAATAATCGTTATCAAACGGAATCTTTACCAAAGACACCCTAAAGACCAAAAAGATATTTCAGAGAAATCTCATTCTAATGGGTCATTGTAACTGCTACGTAGGAAAACATACTGAACTATAACCACCCTTTACATTGATAACAAAATATTTGAATTATCACCCATGGTACCAAGATCATGATCTCAATTGAACAGATGTCTAATACATGTCTTAAATTTAAATTAGCTCACCATTTCTCCAGACAGTCAAACAATCAACTAAATCCAGGTCTTCTGAAGATCCTGCAGTTAAATGTTTTGAGTCCAGTGGTAAAACAACACGACTTAAGAGAAAAATGATCATAAATGTTGAAGCAGAACAACAAAACCTTCATTTCCAGCATCCCCAGATATAGAACATGGAGACCGTAAAGACCATTTAACAACATCACCACCTTCCAAGCATGACATGGCTGGCTCTCCCTGTCCCCAATAAAAGAACGTCAATCAAATACTAACTGTTACAGTTGCAGATAGAGATGGAGGAAAGGAGGAAGAAGTATCACCAGAAAACTAGTCTGGCAGCTACAGTGCATTTCTATATATACTGATAGTAGACGATTACAAACTCACAACCCAATGAGCACTGTACATGTGTCAAACCGTTATAACATATTTAACAAACCTTTAACAACCTTAATACACTTAACATGCCCCCTCAAACTCATGAGGATTTATACACATGAAGTTTGTCTCGGAATTTATGAAAGAAAAGCTTCGACAAAGCTTTCGTGAACCCATCAATAATTTACACCTTTGTAGGTAGAAATGAAACCTACAAATCTCTCTTCAAGACCTTCTCCCACACATAATGAAAATCTATTTCAACATGCTTCATCTGGGAGTGAAAACAGGATCTGCACTTGATAAATTACACCAAAATTGTCACATAAAAGTTTTGGAGCAGAAGAATCTGGGAGTGAAAATAGGATTTGCACTTAGATAAATGACACCAAAATTGTCACAGAAAAGCTTTGCAGCAGAAGACAAAAACACACCCAACTCAAAGCATAACGACTGAATCCATGAAACCTCTGCAACTCCATTTGCAACAACCCGGAATTCAACTTCAGTAGATGATTGAGCCACTATGGTTTGTTTCTTAGAAGACCATGAGATGGGATTTGAACCAAAGTAAATCACATATCCAGTGCTAAACTTCTGATCATCAAGACAGGTGGCTCAATCAACATCAGTAAACACTCGGAGCTGTGAATCTGAATTCTTGGAAAGACAAAATCCAAACTGAATTGTGCCCTTAAGGAAACGTAATACTCTTTTCAAAGCTAACCAATGTTCATTGGATGGATAATGCATCATCTGACTCAATTTGCCCGTAACAAAACTAATATCAGGCCTCATAATGGACAAATACTGAAGACTGCCTATTAATTGTCTAAATAGAGTGGGATCCTTGAAAGGATCAAAAGCTGCCATAGGCGTTGTTATAGACTTGATTCCATCCATTTTTGCTTTGACCAAAAGATTCAAAATATACTTACATTGGGGTAACTGTAGACCAGAACTAGTTTGAAGAAGCTCAACTCCTAAAAAATAATGAGGAAATCTCATATCCTTAATAGGAAAAACAGCAACCAGATCATGAAGTAGAGTAGCAATCGAAGTTGAGTTATTACCAATAACAAAGATACCCACATAGACCAAAAAATATATACAAATACCTTACCTTCTATAGATAAACAAGGATGTATCAGTCTTAAAGGTAATGAAGCTATAGTCTTGCAGAAAAGCACTGAGCTTCATATACCAAGCTCGTGGAGATTGCTTTTGTTTATACAAGGACTTTTGAAGCTTACACACATGATCTGGATACTGAAGGTTGACAAAACCAGGTGACTGTACCATGAATACATCCTCAAGAAGATCTCCATGTAAGAATGCATTCTAAACATCAAGTTACCTCATATGCCAGCGATTAGTAGTAGCCAAAGACAAAAACAACCATATAGTAGTGGCTTTGATAACAAAACTAAAGGTCTCAAAAAAAGTCAATCCCTTCTCTTTAATTTTAGCCACTAACCTGGCTTTGTATGTAGCAGAAACATACGTAGGCACAGAATTATCAGACATAGACATAGATTGCTGAAGAGAAGAAAGGCTAGAAGAAGTTAAAAGGCAATTGTAAAGATTTATTTGATTCAGGGTCAGAAGGTTGTGAAGATACAATGAATGTCTTATTGAAATAATCACATAGCAGAGGAGATAACTGAATAGGATTGAATGTAGACGAAACTGATGATTGAGTGGCTTTGAAGGAGGAAAAAGGAAAAGAATTTTCATCAAATATAATATGCCTAGCTATTAAAACATTTTTAGTGTTAGGATTATAACATTTATATGCATGATGAAAAAGACTATATCCAAGAAAGATATGAGGAGAAGACCTGAATTGAAGCTTATAAGAGTTCTATGGTCTTAACAATGGAAAGCATTTACAACAAAAAAAATCCTCAAAAAATTGTAATCAGGTATCTTATTGAATAGTTTTTGAAAACGAGATTGAAAATCAAGAAAAGGAGAAGTAACAAGATCGATAAGACAAGCTACAATCTGGAAAGCATATACCCAAAAATCAGTTGGAAGACCACTTTGAGCCAATATAGCCAAGGCTATCTCTATAAGATGCCGATTCTTTCTCTCTGCACACTCATTCTGTTCTGGGGTATAGGGAACACTAATCCTATGATGAATGCCCATTTCCTTGAATTTATGATGTAACTTCCTATATTCACCACCCTAGTCAAAATGTAAAGCTTGTATATCAGAATTAAAATGAAGCTTCACCTGTTGCTTGAACTCTAAAAATGCCTAATAGACTTCAGCTTCAAAGGAACTAACCAAACAAAATTAGAATAGTCATCAATGAATGACACAAAATACTTGTAACCAGAAGAAGATCAAATAGGTGAAGTCCACACATCAAAGAATATTATTTGAAAAGGCTTTGTACTAATTGAATTTGTGGAATACAAAAGCAGCTAATGCATTTTTGTTTGAACACATGCATCACATACAGAATTGTTGTTATCTTTATTGTCAGGCAGATGACAAGTAGATACGATTCTATCCACCATCACTTGGCATGACCAAGCCTAGAGTGCCAGTACTAACTGGAACTTTAACTGCTGAAAAGGTTGAAACATTTGCTGAACAGTTTCTTACAGATTGAAGAGGCAAAGCATACTATCCATCTTTAAGGTAACCTTAGAAGTCTCCCTAATTGTCGATCCTTGACAAAAACATCATAGGGGTGAAACTTAAGATAAACACCATTATCAAGAGTAAACTTATGGATAGATAAGAGATTTCCAATTATATCTAGAACATGTAATAAGTTTTTAAGATGAAATATAACACTAGGAGTATTATATTGAGGAGAACCAATATAATGGATAGAAAGATCAGCACCATTACCAACTTTCACCTCATCACCACCAGTATACTCCTAAACAATATCTAGATTATTCATAGAATTTGTGAGGTTATGTGTGGCACCTGAGTTAGCAAACCACTATCCACTAGTTGTAGAAGAATTTGATTCAGTAAGGTTAACTGATGAAGAAGCATAATTATATCGTTAATAATATGTTGCAGTTGAGGGACTCAATCTTCCACAAATTTGACGTTGAACACTTGCAACTAAACTCCTTACCACTCCTTCCTTCATTATACTGCATCTGAAAACCTTAAAACTGATTGCCATATCCTATTCCAAAACGACCACCTCTTCTAGACCTTCCTCAACCTCGATTACCAAAAGCTTTCGTCTCCTTAGAAACAAGAGTAGCAATAATATCAATCTTTGCTTAATTTTTCAAAAGCCACTATTCATGACTCAATAACAAACCCACTAACTCATTATATGGCATTAGAATTGCTCTAGAATTAATAAAAGCTATTATAGGATCAAATTCAAATCCTAGACCATTCATTACAGAAAGATCTAGATCATCATCATCAAAGGTGCACCTAACAGCTCCGAGATTCACAATCAAAGTCTTTATCTTATGAAGAAACTCTATAATCGAGCTATCACCTTTCTTCAAATAACTGAGTTCAGATTTGTACTAAAAACCCTCGATCGAGACTTCATGGAAAAGTATTTTTTAAGAAAAACCCAAGCATCCCTGGCTGTCGTGAAATTAATCAACTGTAATCCAATTTCTTTAGTTATTGAAGAAACAAACTAGTTAGTCTTTCCTATACCACTGTAAGTACTTAAGATTAGGAATGAGTGTTACATCATTCTCTTCACCACTCCCGATATTGTGAATGTGTCTTGAATATTATATTTGTATAAGGGCATTTTTGTCATTGATGATTAGCCACTATATAAAGTCATCCAATGCTCTTATTAGGGTTGGCTCTTTTTGTGAGACAACAAGAGGATTTTGTGTGGAGGCTTTGCAAGCCCTAGGGACGGCCATCTCTTTGTTCCTCCTTCCTCCTCTCTTTGTACTCCACCATTTGAAGTTAATAAGCAGCCAAGGACAGACACCCGTGGACGTACCCGAATTTGGGGAACCACGTAAAACCTTTGTTGTTGTGTGAATTGTTATTTTGGTCTCTGTTCTTCCCTTTCTACACGTGCCAAACCTAATTGAATTCACTGTGTTTGGGCCCCTTTGGGCATAACAAGTGGTACCAGAGCTTGTTGAAGGTTCTTTGCCCGTGTATTTGCTCGTGGGAAGAGAAGAAGACAAGGGAAGAAGCCCTGCGCGTCTGCCGCCACCGTCCCCAGCAGACCGTGCTCCGCCCTGCAGCCCGCGCCCCTCCCAGCAGCCCGTGCCACTTGCCTGCACGGCCCCAGCAGACCGCGTTCCGCCCTGCAGCCC
>JAMKQA010031846.1:0-19306 GCA_024699735.1 Posidonia australis
TTATAGGGATCTATCAAAGGGTAACTCATGAGAAACAAAGGGCCTTGCAAACGAAAAGCCTCGAATATTCCTTGGCACATTCGTTTGCAAGGGTAACAGCCCGGAAGATGGAAGGTCTGCAGTCGCAGCCTGGAAAAGGCTGGGTGCCTGCTTGGTGAGCCAGTGATGTGCGCCTGGTTGGTGCGCCAACTCAGCTCACAGATTTCTTTGAGCTCTAACTTGCTAATGGGTTTGGGGTCTGGTTTAAGGGTCGATCACATCCAAAGCAACATAAGGATACTCATCTTTGGGTTACCTCAAAATCGGGGTGTCTATAGGTGTGGTTTTGGGTTATGATCCCATAAGTGAATAAAAAGGATGGTTTTGTGTGGTTTTGAGTTTTAAACCCAATAAATGAGCAAAATGGCTGATTATGCGTGGTTTTTGGGCATGAGACCCAATTTATGATTTTAAGCATAGTTTTCATGACTTCAGTTGGGACCCCAGTGGAGGGTCAGGTGTTGCATGGGAACAGAGTCCTGCAACGAAAAGAATGGAAATGGAAATGGTTTTGAAAAGATAAGCTTAAAGAGTTTTGAAAATGAAACACTAATAATGTGTTAAGGAACCACGGGGGTTGGTGTCGACAACGTGGTAGGAAACACTTAGATGCTCCGACTGTTTTGATGGACCTGATGAATAGGGTGTTCAAGCCCTATTTGAACATGTTTGTGGTCATCTTTGTGGATGATGTTCTGGTGTATTCTCCGGATGTTCAGACCCACCGAAGGCACTTGAGGATTGTACTGAAGACACTGAGGTAGCATCAACTTTATGCTAAGTTCTCCATGTGTGAGTTTTAGCTGGAAGAGGTGTCTTTCCTTGGTCACATTATTTTAGGAGAAGGCATCAAGGTAGATCCAACCAAAGTGGAAGCTGTGAGCTGTTGGGCTAGACCGAAGACAGTAACAGAGATTAGAAGTTTTCTCGGCCTGGCAGGATATTATAGGAGATTCATTCAAGATTTTTCCAAGATTACTGCACCATTGACCAGATTAACCAGGAAAGAAGTACACTTCACCTGGGATTGGCAGTGCGAGGAGAGCTTCAATGAGTTGAAAGTTCGTCTGGTGTCAGCCCCAGTTTTGACCTTGCCCTCTGGGAGTGGCAGTTTTACAGTCTACAATGATGCCTGTGGAACTGGTTTGGGGTGTGTACTGATGCAGCATGGTAGGGTGGTGGCGTATGCCTCGCGCCAATTGAAAGATCATGAGAAGAATTATCCCACCCATGATTTAGAGATGACAGCTGTTGTGTTCACCTTGAAGATTTGAAGGCATTATTTATATAGTGAATAGTTTGAGGTGTACACAGATCATAAGAGTCTGAAGTACATCTTTACTCAGAAGGATTTGAACCTAAGATAGAGGCACTGGGTGGAATATATTAAGGATTATGATTTCAATTTGTCCTACCACCTAGGGAAGGCAAATGTGGTTGCAGATGCTCTGAGTAGACGCACTCATGTCATGGCTAGTCTGATGATCCATGAATGAAAATTATTAGAGGGATTAGTGCAGTGCAAGCCTCGGAGACAATCTCAGGGACCCACCAGAGTGATACTAGCTAATTTGTCAGTTCGCCCAAGGATGATCGAGGCGATTGTCACAGCTCAGCATTATGATTCTTTTGTGTCAGATATCTGGAGGAAGCTGGAAGCTGGTAATGCCCCTCATTTTTCAGTTGGGATAGACGGTGGGTTGAGGTACGATCTGAGATTATATGTACCTCAGATAGAGAAAATCAAGAACAGTTTGTTGGATGAAGCCCACCTCTCCAGATACTCTATTCATCCAGGAAGCACCACGATGTATAAAGATCTAAAGAGGAATTACTGGTGGCCTAGGATGGAGAGAGAGATTGTTGAGTATGTGGCGAAGTGTGCAACCTGCCAGATGGTGAAAATAGAACACTAGAAGCCCGAAGGGACTTTGTAGCCTCTGGACGTTCCAGTGTGGAAATGGGAAAATGTGTCGATGGACTTTGTGACGAGTTTCCACGAACCCGAAGAAAGAATGATACAGTTTGGGTAATAGTGGATCGCCTTACAAAATCGGCACATTTCTTGCCAATGAGAGTGAATCTTCCTTTGGCAAAACTGGTAGAGTTATATGTGGTTGAGATTGTGAGAATGCATGGTGTCCCAGTGTCCATTGTGTCTGACAAAGACACAAGGTTTACATCGAGATTCTGAGGAGCTTTGCAGGAAGCTTTTGGCACAGTGTTGAATTTTAGCACGGCCTTCCACCCCTAGACGGATAGCCAGACAGAGAGGACCATCCAGATACTAAAGGACATGCTGAGGGCCTGTGCCTTGGACATTGGTGGTAGCTGGGAGGATCACTTACCTCTGATTGAATTTGCATATAATAATAGTTACCATGCTAGTATTGGTATGCCACAATACGAGGTGTTGTATGGCAGACCCTGTAGGACACTCATTTGCTAGAGTGAGGTGGGTGAGAGACAATTAGTTGGGCCCGAGATCGTACAGCAGTACGAGGGCAAGGTGGATCTGATCAGGAAGAGGTTGTTGTCTACCTAGTGTCGGTAGAAGAGCTATGCTGATAGGAGGCGAAGACCTCTGGAATTCGAGGTAGGAGACTTCGTTTTCCTAAAGGTGTCACCAACCAAGGGTGTGATGTGGTTCGGTAAGAGAGGCAAGTTGAGCCCAAGATATATCAGACCGTACCAGATTACCAAGAGGGTTGGTGAGGTGGCATACAGACTAGATCTACCTCCAGAGTTGGCGGGTGTACACAACACCTTCCAAGTATCTATGTTGAGGAAGTGTTTGGCCGATGCGTCCCAAGTGATACCAGTGCAGCCAGAGGAGCTACAGGAGGACTTGTCTATGGTTGAAAATGCAGTTCAGATACTAGACAGGAAAAAGCAAGTCCTCAGGAATAAAGTGATTCCATTGGTGTTAGTTCAGTGGCAACACCATGGTACAAAGGAGGCTACCTGGGAGTGCGAGGTGGACATTCAGAGACAATACCCCTACTTGTTTTATTAGAGATGAATTTCGAGGACGAAATTCCTTTAAGGGGGGTAGGATGTGACATCTGGGCCTGATTATCCATTTTCATTTATTAACCATGTAATTAATTACAATATTGTATAAATGGTTTATTAATGGATAATCTATTATTTCTAGGATGTGTGAGTTTGTGGTTGGCTTGCTGTGCTCCTGCTTGTGATTTGGGACCAATGTGGAGTCCGGTTTGAGGATGTACAGTCACCTCAGTTTGCGTGCCCATCTTTTCTTTCCTTCCTCTTTCTCTCTCTCTTTCACGAGCCTGCACCATTCCGTCTTCTTCTTCTTCTTCTTCCACACCCGTGCCTCACCGTCATTTCTGATGCGATGGACGGCCAGCATGACGCGGAAGGAGGAGGAGATAAAGGAAGGCAGTGGCAAGCAAGGAGAGGAGAAAAGGAGGAACAACGCACAACCGAGGAAGAGGCGGTGGCTGTCCGTGTGGTCCGCAGGTGGGAGAGGCTTTGCCAGGGCGCGAGGAGGCTCGCTGGAGTGCGGGAAGGGTCACTGGAGGGTTGAGCCAGGTACGGGACCCCTTCCCTTTCCTCTGTTCGGTGATTCCTTAATAATGGGTTAATTGCATGGAAAATCGAGATAAATGCATGAAAAAATGTAGAAAAATCACAAAATGGATAGAAATTTGATAAATAGCATGAGAATATAGATATCATGTGGTTAGGATTGATATCTGTGGGGAAATGCAATGTTTGGGGTTGAAGGCTATAGTAGCCGTTCTTGAGCCCCTTCGACTTGTGATTTTCGTGTGAATTGTGTGGTGAATGAAATCATGAATGGTTTGAGGGGGTTTGAAGTAGAATCAAGAGTCTACATCGCATGATTTATTGGAAATTTTTGGTTAGTGTTTGGGGTTCCGATCGGGACTCCCACATTGGGCGATTTCCACCGCTTGGGGCAGGGGTGTGCCCTGTTTATGGGTGTTTCGGTATGCCGAATTGGATTCAGTATGCCGAAATCCTGATAGATTAAGCCAATTCCCAGGTTTCGGTAGATTGAAATCTTTCATTCGATCGAAACAGGGGGTTTCGGTATACCGAAGAAGTTCGGTATACTGAATCAGGGGATTTCGGTATGCCGAACTTGATTCCGGTCTGTCGTTTTTGCCCTGACCCTAATATGCTTAAATGTGAATTTAAATGAATGATAAATGGTTTTAAAGGTATGTTGAGCACATGTAAGTGATGTTTTCTCCATGTAATGACATGGAGGAATGTGGAACCCAAATAAATGAATTTAGCTGTGGTTTTGGTTTTTGATCCCATAAATGAATAAAAAGGATGATTTTGTGTGGTTTTGGGTTTTAGACCCTATAAATGAGCAAAATGGCTGATTATGCGTGGTTTTTGGGCATGAGACCCAATTTATGATTTTAAGCATGGTTTTCATGACTTGAGTTGGGACCCCAGCGGAGGGTCAGGTGTTGCATGGGAATAGAGTCCTGCAACGAAAAGAATGGAAATGGAAATGGTTTTGAAAAGATAAGCTTAAAAAGTTTTGAAAATGAAACACTAATAATGTGTTAAGAAACCACAGGGGTTGGTGTCGACAGCGTGGTAGGAGTAAGAGGCTCCAATGAAACCAGTTGCCAGACACGACTGTAGTTTCCGAGCTTGAGACGGTGTAGGCTGAGCTTGGGTCGTGGTACCTAGTTATTCGGGTCACCGAGCTCGTGACGGTGTAGGCTGAGCCTAGGTCATTGAACCTAGTTGTTCGGGTCACCCACAGTGTAGGCTGAGCCTGGGTCATTAGACCTAGTTGTTTGGGTCACCGATGGGGCGTCAGACAAAGACGTATCCCCATGCATATATGAATGAAATTGAGGTTGGTTGGCCGGGGTGGTGGCATCCTGTACGGGGAATTTCACCGCGGTAGTGCAGGGAGGTAGGGGAAAGGATGTCATCGCCTACTACTTGTGTACCGGGTTACCCCTGGTCACGGTAGCAACAGTAAAGAAATGTGGAAATGAATAAAGAAAAAGAATGTAGTTGTCCAGGATTGGACTTATGAAATAGTCCTAAAATCCTGAAATGGAATAATAATGATGTTTTAACCAGTTACCAGCCAGTATTTATGATTTGGTTTTTGAGCCCGAGAGGCATTGTGTTTTAGCTTGGATCTGGTCAGAAATGTGAATTCGAAAGTGTGATTTTGGGAAGAAATCCCAAGTATTGAAAAAGGATACGTTTTGGAAAATGATTTCCAAATGTTTTAAAAGAAAATGAAATGGATGTGTTTCTGAAAGAGAATGTGATTTTGGAATAAGTTTCCAAATGTTTTAAATAGAAAAGAAAGATGGGTTTTGAAAAAGAGTTTAGACTTGGGCTCAGGATCCCAAGAGATTTCAAATAGAATAAAAGTGAATGAGGTTTCAAATAAAAAGAAAAAGAGGATTTCCAAAAGAAAACCGACTTTGAAATCAAAAGTGGAATTTTAATGGTTTTGCCAAGATTTTGTAGTTTGTGTGTGTTTGGGCGCGTACTGTGTGACTTAGATGTCATTCACGCGTGCTTGTTTGGTTTTCAGGTGCAATCTGGTGCAGTCGAGTTCCGGTGCTGGAGTCGGAGCTTCTAGCCGCACATTGACATCCTGAAGGTGAGCCTTAGTTACAGTTATCTAATATTTCTGTAATTAGTGTAATTATGCTTTTGATACTGTGTTTTGGTAGGGTGCTTGGGATCGAGGCGTTATATAACTTGATTAGTATAAGTCAATTGTGTGATATAGGTTATAAAGTAATGTTTGATAAACATGAATGTACAATAATAGATTCTAAAACCAATAAAATCATATTTATTGGAAAAAGAAAAATTAATGTTTATAAAATAAAAATTTCATTTAAACCTAATATGACTCTATCTTGACCTGCTTCTTTAAATGACGAACATTGGTTATGACATAAAAGACTTGGCTATGCCAATATGGGTCAACTATCAAAACTGTCCAAAAGTGATCTTGTGATAGGGCTGCCAAAAATTGATTTTAAAAAGGATAAATCATGCGATGCATGTCAGTTTGGAAAACCAACCAAATATTCTTTCAAAATAAAAGACTTGGTTTCTACTACCAAACCATTGGAACTAATTCATATGGATTTATTATATCTTGAACCGAGTTTTGATTCGACCAATTTTAAATAATACTCCATTCGAGCTTTAGTTTTGCAAGACCCTTAGAGTTTCCTACTTTAAACTTTTTGGATGCAAATGCTTTATTTTAAACACTAAGGACAATCTAGATAAGTTTGATCCTAAAGCTGATGAGGGAATATTCCTTAGATATTCCTTTAGGAGCAAAGTTTATAGAGTATATAATAAAAGAACAATAATTATGTAAGAATCAATGCATGTAATTTTTGAAGAAAATATTGAAACTAAAATAATAAATATAGATATTGATGATGATCAAGAAATAAATGAAAACACATTGAAAAACCTAAATAAGGAAGTAGAACTTAAGGATGAACAACCTAATCATAAGGAATGGCAATACGTGTGTGGACATCCTAAGGAACTCATCATCGGTGAAGTATTCAAAGGAATCCAAACATGATCTAATCTTGATCATGGTTGTGCAACTTATGGCTTTGTATCATTCATTGAACCCAAAAATGTAAATGATGCCTGTAGTGATGAATTTTGGATTAATGCCAGGCATAAGGAATTAAATCAATTCGAAAGAAACAATGTATGGGAATTAGTTCCAATACCAGAAAATCACCGAATAATTGGAACTAAATGGGTATTTAGAAATAAACTAGATGAATTAAGAAATGTAGTTAGAAATAAGGTAAGATTAGTGGCACAAGGATACAATCAGGAGGAGGGAATATATTTCGATGAAACATATGCTCCTGTAGTTAGATTAGAATCAATTAGGATGCTTTTAGCCTATGCTAGTCACGTAGGTTTTAAGTTATACCAAATGGATGTCAAGAGTGCATTCTTAAATGGATTCGTAGAAGAAGAGGTCTATGTTAAGCAACCTCCGGGATTTGAAAATGAGACCTATCTGGATCATGTTTATAGGTTGAATAAGGCACTTTATGGATTAAAACAAGCACCAAGGACTTGGTACGAAAGATTAAGAAAATACTTGATTAATAATAATTTTACAGTTGGTGCAATAGACACAACCTTATTCACAAAGTAAGTAGAAAAGGATCTATTAATAGTCTAGATCTATGTAGATGAAATAATTTTTGGATCTACAAATGAAAAATTATGCAATGAATTTTTAACAATCATGCAAAAAGAATTTTAGATGAGTATGATGGGTGAATTATCATTTTTTTAGGGCTTCAAATAAAACAAACTAAAGAAGGAATATTTATAAATCAAGAAAAATATATCAATGAATTATTAAGAAATTTGGGGTGGAGAATAGTAAAATAACTAAAACCCCTATGAGTACATCCACTAGATTGGCAAAAGATGAATTTGGACAAAAAATGAACCAAAAATTGTATAAGAGAATGATAGGATCCTTGTTGTACTTAACTACTGGTAGGTCAAGCATAATGTTTAGTGTATGTCTATGTGCCAGATTCCAAGCCTCTCCAATGGAATCATATCTAACCACGGTCAAGAAAATACTAAGATATCTACGAGAATCTATAGGATATGGGTTGTTCTACCTTAGCAAGACTAGCTTAGACCTAACAGGATATAGTGATGTAGATTATGCTAGGTGTAGGACTGATAGGAAGAGCACCAGTGGAACATGTCAATTTTTGAGATATTCCTTGGTTTCTAGGTTTAGTAAGAAACAAAACAACGTAGCACTTTCAACAACTGAGGCTAAGTACATTGCAGTTTGATGTTGTTATGCTCAAATTCTTTGGATGAAGCAAACATTAAAAGATGTTAGTCTAAACTTATCAACTACCTCAATATATTGTGATAATACAAGTGCTATTAACTTATCTAAAAATCCAGTTCATCACTCAAGAACTAAGCACATTTAAATTAGACATAATTTCCTAAGAGATAATGTACTTAAAAATAACATAAAATTAGAAAACAGTTAGAAAATATTTTTACAAAACCCCTAGATGAATTGCAATTCATTAACATCAGAAGGGAATTAGGAATATGCAATATTTTTGATGTAATATAAAAATTTTACACTCTGTGGCTTTTCGGAATACCAATGGTATTTACCAAAAAAATACTAAATCGACATACCAAAAATGAACGGTATACCGATTTTTTGACAGTTTTCTCTGAACTGAGCTCTTCGGAATACCGAAAAGATCTGGTATACCGAATCCCTTGAGTCACAATTTTCGGCATACCGATTCATGTACCCAAGGTTGTTCCGAAAATTCTTGTAATTGATTTCGACATACCCAATTATTTTTTGGTATACCAAATTAGTCGCAAAACCCATTTTAAACCTAAAATCTCGCGTTATTTTTCATTTCATTTGAGATACGACTAATTGATTTTCTCCACTGAAACCCTTCCTCCTCAATTTCAACCCTCGAATCTCTCCATCTCCGACCTCCCACATCCTCCCAGATCCTTCCTCTCTCCTTCTCTACTGGTTTCTCACCCTTTTCGTTAAGGATAGCCCCCAAGAAAATGCTTACTTCTTGTGGAAAGAGGAAACAAACTGAGGAAACGCTGGGAGCTTCTGACAGCCACACCCAGAAGTATGGATTTATCGATAATGAGGCTAAAAAAACGCACCGAGATCGATTTGCCAACAGAGAGGTACTTACTGGAAGAAGGATAATTTTTAATGAGCTCGATTCCATTAAGCTATTGTTTGAGTTTCAGGGTTTGATTCCTTTCTTAAGTTCCATCAGTGATAGGCTCTATTACCCTAATCTCGTGTCACAATTTTATGCTAACATGACCAATTCCCATTCTCTAGTCCATTTGTATATTTGTGGAAATACTATAGATTTTGATGATATGTTACTAGGGCAGTTGTTTAAAATTCCATCTTCAGGGACCGATATCACTTTATCTATTTATGAATTAGATTGATCTTACTTTGAAATCAACAAAGTCATATCCTTGAATCCTAAGAGTACTTTTAAGCCCGGTAAGATTAAACAACTTACCAAACAATCTCGTCTCATTACTTATATTGTGGCCGCTAATCTAGTCCAAAAGAAAGGTCACCAAGATGATCTTAGCGAACTCACTTGCAAAGTTGTATATGCTATAATCAAACAAATTCCTGTCAATTGAGGTCAAGTAATCTTCCATTGTATGACCTATGTAAAAACCAAGTTATTTTTTGTTCCTCCTTTAACCTTCTTGTTTGAAAATTATGATATTCCCCTTGATGATGAACCAAACCTACCTGTTAGATCTAAGCCCTTAGGAACCCAAGCTGTGGCAAAAATGGAACAATCTATCGAGCTTTACAGTAAAATTAAAAATCTTCCTAAAGGTTCTTCTTCTGCACCACTAAGAACCTCTTCTTCTACACCACTAAGAACCCAAGCAAGAGACGAAGATGCAAGCTCTGAAGAAGACACGGAAGAAGAGTCAAGTATGTCCAAGAAATTGGATCTACTTCAAAAACAAATGTCAGAGATGTATCTCTGTAGACACCCCAATATGGTTGCAAATAGGCCAAACCCAACAGCCATTCCTCACTCCAACAGCCACCAATGCAGGCGCACCTATCTGGCGCACTTGTCTAGCGCACCAGACAGGCACACCTTATTGGCGCACCTGTTTGGTGCACTAGATGGACGCATC
This sequence comes from Posidonia australis, assembly GCA_024699735.1. Lineage (NCBI taxonomy): Eukaryota > Viridiplantae > Streptophyta > Magnoliopsida > Alismatales > Posidoniaceae > Posidonia > Posidonia australis. Next base: position 9,814 of record JAMKQA010031846.1, read on the forward strand.
TTTCTAGCGTACCATACAAAACCCTGACTGGGCTCTAAAAAGCCTAAATACAAAACAAAACCCTAAAATACCAATAAACCCTGAACCTAGGTCAAATCCTAAGTTAAACCCCAAACCCAAAAGTCAAACCTCAACCACCTAACTAACTTCCACTACATCCTAACTAATCTAACAAACTCAACTACTTCCCACTTCTCTCCAACAAACATAACTACTTCCCACCTCTCTCCAAAACAAACATAACTACTTCCCACTTCTCTCCAACAAACTCAACTACTTCCCACTTCTCTCCAACAAACATAACCACTTCCCACCACTTCTTAACCACCATAACCACCTTCCACTCTAGCCATAACAACCAGCCAAGCCTATAGATAACCCCTTTTGCAAGTAGAAATGGACTTTTGGCATTTTTGCAAATATTAAGAGAGGAGAGCTCCCCAAACCATTTTCCTCCCAACCAGAGCAACCAGAGAGTTCCTGGAAGAGAGAGGAAGCTTGTGGAGGTGAGAAATTAGAGGTTCCAGCCATCTCCGACGAGCTTCGACCATCCAAACACACTGCTAGGCAAGGCGCACACCCTATTGACCTTAATTCATGTAAAAAAATGCTTTCCTAGGTCTTCCTCTGTCCTCCTTGATCGATTCCAATCAAGCCAGAGGCCTTCCTTGGTAAGAATCGAGCTTCTAGGCCTCGTCGTCGCCGTTTTCCCGCGACTTAGGTGGGGGTGCTGGTCCAGGGCTTGTCCCTGGTCCTAGAACATTGGATTCTCCTCCTTAGACCTCCCTCTAGCTTCTTCACCCCTCAAATCCCCGTTCCAGTCGCTGCGGAGGCCTCCACCAGAAGATCGCCGGGGTCGCCCACGTCGCCGTCGCCGGAGAAGAAGACTGTTCACTGCGACTGAACGTGTGCCTCCAGCCCCGCCGTGCCTCTCCGATCATCCAGGATCGCTCCACAGCCTGCCACCAACACACCGAAGCCACCAAGAGTGACATCCCACTCTCCTAGTGCCCCCCGACGCTACCAGAAGTTGTTACCTTCGCCGGAGAAGATGACATGTTGTCGGAGCTCGATCGGGAATCCCGCGCATCGCAACACCCTCGAGTCTACTCCAAATCCACACAAACAAAACCAAAATTCATTCATCATGCAACAAAATACAAATTCGCAAAGACAGAAGGGTCAAAAGGTTCCAAACCACAACCAACATCATAAATACTACCATAAATCCTCATAAAAGTACAATAAATCCTAGGAATGTAAATTTACCTAGATTTCATGCATTCCTATCATTTTCTACCAATGTCATGCCTTCTATACAATGGTTGGAGGTGCGTACCTTAAATGAGCTCTCCAACAATCTAACTCGGATCTCTGGCCAACTTCGGCAACTCCATGCGTTCTCAGGCGCACCATGACCTCAGGGACACCTCACTGAAGCTCCACACACCACCACGAGCCACCGCACACTACCACACACCCTCGAGTACACCGAATAAGGAATAGATAGGGGAAGAGATGGGGAGAGATGGGAGAGGAAGAGTGAGTGGGGGAGGGGTGGAATGAGTGGGGATGGACAAGTAGAGGAGCGAGAGAGGAAAATGAGAGGAGGAAGGAAGAGGAATGTGGCATGCTCGGGGAGGAGGCGATGAAGCAGGGGAAGAGGAGGAGAGGTGCGAAGGAAAAGCTATCAACTATGACTATAAATACATGTTGAGGGTGGTAGTTGCATGCATGCACGGACAGTGCAACCACTGGCCTCCTGCACAAGCCAACAACCCATCGCACCAATCACTCCCACCAACCGGTCCACAAACGTGAGCTCCACACGGACCCACATACAGGCCCACAAGCACAATACTACAATGCATAGTGCCAATCATACATAGAGACATCCAAACAGAAGCCGGTCTACGATGTCCAAGCCCAAAATTACAGAATCACACAAACAGATCTCTGAACAGTAACACCTGTTAAGGACTAAATTCATTAAAATGTAAATAATTACAAAATGAATTTTACGCGTGTTACAAGACATCATGTAGGAAGGTTCAGAAGGATATACAGTGGAGTACGCAGTTTGCATCAAATTTCAGACTATCAATAATGCAGTAGAGTCTAAGGCCTTACTGATGAGCTTCAATTGGCAAAGGAAGTGGCAGTGGCACCGAAGCATACTAGGAGTCATTTGATTGTTGGACATAGATCAAACATTAGCCCATTGAGCATTAAATATGTCACATCCCTTTTCTTACTGCCCATTTTAACATGGGAACCCTCCATAAAACCCTCTCTATTTTGATATTGATGTATTCTTTCTTCCATCCTCTTTAGTCCTCCCTCCTTATCCTGTCTCTCTTATTTTCTCTCAAAACAATTGAATGTTTGTTCTTTGACTGCCACTATCGTTGCGATATGTCTGTTGTTACTAGCACCACTTCCGTCATTATAGCCACAACTTCAATGAGACGTCATTACACCATCTCTTTCTTATTTCCCTCCTTTTTCTTTTTCTTATTTGTGAAGTTTTTGAGGTTTATATCCATTTTCAGAAGCTCTAATCTCAAAAGCCACACCTTCTCTTCTACTATCGGATGCTTGCTGCCGAGCTCAACCACTCTAGACACATGCTGCATGCACCTCCAACTTTGATAAAAGGAACTACACATTCTGTTACTTCTCAACCTCGAGCAGCATCCACTTGCACCTTCATTGATTGCATTCTTTTACAACTCTAACTCCACTAGCCACATTTAGTCGCAACCAATGTCAACCTCAAGCTCATCTTCATCAATAGATGATAGACAATTCTCTACTAGTTCTCTTGACTCTAGTCACGAGATTTTATTGCGCATGAGGCCCAACGTGGGAGGTTATTGGGTGAGTGAATCAGGGATGAGAGTATTGATTGTCGTTAATGTGGCAGTTTTTTCAAATCTATTGCGAGTGATTTTTTTAGATCTTTGTTTTTTTCGTAACGTGTAAAAGATTGTCATTTATCAAACATTTCTACATTGTTGAAAGATTCAATATCCATAATTTCTATTAGAATTTTTTTATGTAATTACCATAGATTATCACTACTTTTATATTTTAAAGAAAGCAAGCTGAATTTTTTTTCAGTAAGAAACACATATTTTGACAAAGTTTATTAAAAAGGAAAAATTGTTGGGTAAAACTAAGTTTTACTCTTAAAAACTGAAATTGTACTTTAAAATTGAAAAACACACAAAAATAAAAAATCTCTTTAAAAACTAATTTTACTCTCAAATTAAACAAACACATAAAAAATAAAACATTTACATCATGTCCAAGTAAAATATACAATTTTCTATGAGAAAAGGTCGTCATTTCACAGTGGCTGTTATTTGTTAACCTTTTGACTTCATTACCAAGGAAAGAGAGAGAAAGAATATTTTCAACTTATTCCCTATCGTTAAAACAAATGGACTCATGAAGCATAAAAAAAAAATCAAACATTTGAATTTACAAAACATAAATTTTCAATTTTAAAAACCATACATCACTTACAACATAAATTATTCCTTGGTCGTTTATGTTTGTCTTGGTCTGCAATTCAGTGAGAACCTGTCTTTTCGGTGTTAGTCGGTGTTGTTGCTTTCGCTGTAACCTTGTCATGGTGAGAACAGTGATGACCTCTACCTTCGTAACAATGGTTCCGTTTAATCAATCTATCTACGACTATTTTCAAGAAAAGAAGAAAAATAAGTGCTAGCCCAATGGGAGATTAGCAGAACACTCGTCCTGGTTCTATGTATTGTATCGAATCTTTTATAAACAAGCAGATTTTACGTCACGCTCCCATCACACGGGTCATCCGTGCGATCCTCTCACAGATACGGAGGCCCGCCTTTTTCTCTTTTTTTTTGTTTCAAGTCACCTGCAGTCGGGACGTTATAATATTGGAGCATAGAGCACTCCTCCTGGGTTGTCCTTCGATTTTTCCGTTGATACTATGGCAAGGTATGGATTCTTTACGCTCCTTTCTTTAGTGTGGTGTTTATTTGTTGATTATTAGTTGTTCAGAAAATACTGATTATTGCGAAAACCTCATGTTATTGCCAGAATTCTCAGTGATATATGAGGACTCAACGCCCAATTTTTTTTTTTAAGATTTTGAGATATTCATACTAGTATCTAGAAACTGATTTGGCTCTTCTGTAGCATCTTCACTGGTGATTGCTTGATCCCATTTTTGTGGCTAAGGAGTGAATCTGTTCTGATCTAAAATATTTGTATTCACTGTTAAACTCTGCTTCATTGGGGTTGTCTGATGGAGGTGATTAAGATTACAGGATACAATACTAGGAGACAATTAATGGCCTTTTCTTTGCATCTCATATGTTTCTAATGTGGGACAACAAGCAAGAATTGAACCATACTCTAATCAAAGATAACAAAGATGGACTATAATCTAATCTTCAAGGAACTCAACTAGATTCCCGAACGAGAGACACTCCTATTTCTACTCAAGAATATCAAATAGCAATAATTTCAAATCATCATCAAAATGATCACACAACAGGAAATTGATTTCCTTATATAGGATACTGAATTACAAATTCAAATAAAACATATAACTAACTCATTAACTGAATAACAAATGAAGTATCTAATACAAAAGATATAACTAACTCTATAACTAAATAGCAAGATAAAATAATTAATTATCTAAATACTAGCTAACTAATTATCTCAATACTATCCTCATCATTCTCTTCCACAAAAAAGAGCTCAATTTTGACAAGTTATGTCAATGATATTGTTCCAATAGATTCTTAGAATTGGCAACACAATGGAGGCATGAAATTTAATGTAGAAAAAAAAAACCAAATCTACCGTAATATCTATGGACAAAGAGAAACTCAAATTTACCTTTGTCAAATAATAATCTTTCACATTAGAAACTCAATTTATATAGAAATAAGGCAATAAAAATAATATAAATAGGTCTAATGATAGACTTCCAAGAACATGGTAGAGTTGAGTAAGTTTAATATGAATGCTTTGAAGTAAGTGACGTGGATACCACTTAAAAAAATAAACATTACATTATAAGATATACAAGGAGTCTTTTATTCTTGTGATGCAATTTTACATCCATATAGCTCATGTTACTTAATACAAATTTCGTTTAAATATCAACATGTATATCCTTATGATGTTAGATAGATGACAAGATGAACTCTATATGATTATTTTCTAGTAGATATAAATTTAAATCAAAGAAACTATATGGTAAAATGTCAAAAACAATATCCATAGGATTTGAACTATGTGACAATTGGAGTTTTCTAGTTCTCTTGTTGTTTACTATTAGATTAGGGATAAAAAGGATCTATGTCCTTGCTAATGAGTAGTTATACATATATATAGGTATATTAGATACCTTATTAGGATAAATGGATATCCAATCACCTATGTACTCTAAAACCACATAATTAACTCTCACACTCCCTCTCAATCTGAAGCATACATATCAATCATGTCTAGTTTGTCACACTATGACTCAAATATCTCAACACTAATGCCCTTTGTGAATATGTCTGCTAGCTGTTCAGAAGACTGAGTATAAGGAGTAGAGATAATTTCTCTCATAACTATGACCCTCACAAAATGGTAGTCAATCTCAATATACTTTGTTTGCTCATAGAAAGTGGGATTGTTTGTAATGAAAATGGCTACTTGATTGTCATACCACATGGTCATAGGAACTTCAATCTCAACTGCAAGCTGCTCCAATAACAACTTTATTTGTATCATCTCACAAGTTGTCTGAGTTATGGATCTATATTCAGACTTTGTACTAGATCTTGACACAATATTCTGCTTCTTGCTGCGACAAGTGATCAAATTGCCTCCCACATAAGTGTAAAAGTTAGATGTGGATTTCCTGATGGAAGGGCCTGGACTGCCTTTATGATGGGTAAGGAGGGACGGGGGGGGGGTGTTGGTGGTGGTGGTGGACTCACCAACTGCCTGACATACGCTAGAGAGCCCCTAGCTACCGATGGCAAGGTTGTGGAGGAGCTGACAAGAGGATTGCCGGTTGTGGAGGAGCCGACAGGAGGACTATCGGCTGTGGAGGAGGCCAGCAGGAGGCTGAGAGGGTTGAATTGCAAGTGGATAGTGGCCTGGAGAGCCGACGGAAGCCTAGCTAGGGGCACCAGTGCTGGCCGGAGGGCTAACCAGGTCGACGACACATAGGGTAGGAGAGGAGGCTAGTGGTGGGTGGAGGGGAGGGAGAAAACTATGTTTTTATCGTCAACTTTGGTACCATGTTAAATTAGGGATAAAAAGGATCTATGTCCTTACTAATGAGTAGTCACACATATATATAGGTATATTAGATACCCTATTATGATAAATAGATATCCAATAATCCATTTATTTTAAAACCACATAACCAACTCTCACATTTACCTTAGTGTCACTCTTAAAATTTAAATTCATGGATAATGGTAGCTTAAGTGATGTAGTAAAACAAGAAAGATCGTCATGCTTGGAAAGTGAAATAAGAAGAGAATCATGGTCAGATTTTGTAAAAATCAAGGGAACCTCTATAATGACAAATACATTATGTTTTTGTAGAGATTTTGTTTTGAAATTTTGCGGCAATTGATAATTCCTTAGCATCATGTTCTCAAGGAGGTTTTTCTTTAAAAATTTGAGACGCTATATCTAACTTTCTAACATTTAGTTCTTGAGGAGATCTTTTTATAGTTGGAGGTAAAGGGTTTGACTATGAAAGGTATAGAGATATTTAACTTTGATTTCATGGAAAGTAACTTGAAGGACTTACATTAAGATTTAAAAATATGTGTTATTTTGCATATTATGGTAAGCTTGCATTTCTTGAAGTTATGAAAAACCTAAAGAATGCAACCAATATATATTAGAAGAGCATCATACAAAACATATGCAAGGTAATCACCTATTTAGATATGAACAAGACATTTCTTAGAAATTGAAACAGTAGTGTCATCAAACCATGGAATGTGAAATGCATGAGAATGAGACTTATATGTCAAATTTATTATAGCAATAGCACTTTTAGACGCAAAATTTAAAGAACTAACCGTATTGATGATAATTTTGTAAACTTTGGTTTTACATTTTAAGAATATATGAAATGGTATAATACCATTTGAATTTTGTATGTCACTATTATTTTTTAAAACACATTCTATAGTATTAACATGTGGATCTCTTAATATAATTTAACATTGCAAACATTTCATATATTAGGAAAGTAAAGAAATTTCATTGCTTATTATTAGGATTTTATAATCGCAACTTGATGTTCAAGGGACCATTGGTAAAAGGGAAAATATGATTTTAAAGAGCTACAAGATTCAAACATGTTGAGACATCAAGGAATTATGTACAAAATAAATAAACTAAATAGAATGTAATCATATGAAAGAAAGTACAAGCAATCGAATACGAAAATGCGTAGGCTCTAAGTAGTGTATGCATAAATAAGAATAAATATGAAGATCTAGAAAGATATGCATAAATAAATTTTTTAAATAACGGATTACATAAATATCTAACCACACTAAAATTAATGTAAATTAAGATTAAGTGAAGAATGTGATACCATCCCTTAATACTAATAAGAACTTGTTCTGTCTTCTTTCTTTCTTTGTTTTAATGAAACATTGAGGCGATGATAGCAAGGGTGACAATGGGACCCCTACTGAAGGTGGCGTGTAGACAATGACGGCAGTGGTGTTCATGACCAGATGCATACGGTGGACGGCGATGAAGTGCAATTGAGGTTGCTACATGAAGATGGGTGATGGAGCGCACGTGCTATGGTGGTGAGGCTGGGTGTCTGTAGCTTGTCTACTGGGGCTGATAGTGCAGGTCAAGGAGGTGACAATAGGTTTGTGACGGTGGTGGTTGTGGTGCAGTGGTGTAGTTGTGGTGGTGGTGTATGGCAACAATGGTGGTAGGGGAGAGGCAACTATAGTAGTGGTAGTGGTGTTGAGAATGTAAAAGAGAAATCGATGGTAGGTTTTGATCTTGAACGAGGAATCAAGCTTGCTCTAGTACCAATTGATGTGGATCAATAAACAAGAATCGAACTACAATCCGATCTAAGATTACATAGATGGGCTACAATCTAATTTTCAAGGAAATCAACTAGATTCCCAAACAAAAGAAACTCCATTCTCTACTCTAGAATATCAAACATCAATAACATCAAATTATCAACAATGGTTCCGTTATATAAGATACCTACTTACAAATTCAAATAAAAGATAAAACTAACTCTACAACTAAATAGCAAAGTAAAATATCTAATATATAACTAATCCTATAACTAAATAATAAGATAAAATAACTAATTATCTAAATACTATTTAACTAATTATCTCAATACTATCCTCATCAGTTTCATTCTTTGTTGTTTTTATACCCCATTTGGAAATGGATTTTGAGGCCTAGGATTACCCTTGATGCAGCCAAGCACATCATCATCATAATAGTTCCAAACAGTCTCACACATGAAACTCTTCATCAAAAACTCAGTTTTCCTCTTGAAACCTAAAGATAAGGTAGAAGTACTTTCTTATAAAAGCTAAGAGGATGAGCTTCTTTCATGAATCCATATATTCCAAGAGACCACTTCTCAACAACCCATTACCAAATACTCTTAATCTTAGTTGAACCTCATGGGCACTTTTCATTGAACTATTTTTTTCCATAAGGGTGAAAACTTGTCTCCCTTGTTCATTCATGTCAATCTTGATGATTTTTTGGAAGATGATTCTGAAAATGAATAAGAGAAGTAGTTTTGTAATGCTCCGATCCCAGACACGCTACCAAATCACAGTATCCCAAGCATAATTACACAAAATTACAGAACAAATAGAACTGTAACGAAGGCTCACCTTTAGGATCGCATTGTGCGGCTAGAAGTTCCAATTCCTACACCAGAACCTGGCTGCACGCGGTCTGCACTTGAAAACCAAATAGCACGCGTGAGTGACATCTAAGTCACCCAGTACGCGCCCCAAAACACACAACCACAAACAAAACTCGGCAAAACCAAAAGAAACTCGTTCCTATCATTTTGCCAAACTTGGTTTTCTCCTTTTTGAAAATCATCCCGTTTTTTAATTATTAAATAATCACTTGGGAATTCAATCCCAAAACCATATTCTTTTTCAAAAGCCATATATCTTTTTCTTACAAAACATTCCTTTCAAAAACCTTTTGGAATTCATTTTTCTTTTCCAAAACAATCCATTTTTAGTATTGGGGATTTCTTCCCAAAACACACTTTTCAAATACACATTCTGACCAGATCCAACCTAAAACACAATGCCCCATTGGGCTCAAAACCAAATCATAAACATTGACTGGCAACTGGTTAAAACATCATCATTTCTTTTCAGGATTTTAGGACCATTTCACAAGTCCAATCCTGACCAAAACACATTTCTCTTTCTTTATTCAT
>JAMKQA010031847.1:0-23027 GCA_024699735.1 Posidonia australis
TATCACAAAACTTCGTAAAACATAGAGTAAAACAGCATATATCATGGACTTTAAGCATGTCTTATCATATTTCTGAAATGACATTTAAAAGATAAAGATGAGGTAGAAAGCCTACCTCTTAAGATGTTTCCTTCTTGAAAATATCAGAAATAAGAAGATCCTTGTTGCTTTGGAAGGACCAAGGGTGCTTTGGGATGCAAGGAAAAGTTCCAGAATACGAGTATAAGTCGTTGGGTGGAAGGAGGAACTCGTACAAAAACTTGCTCAGTGCAGATCTGTTTTTCAGATTTCAGCACAGGATTTCACTCCCAAAAAAGTTGTCTTCAAATGGTTGCCTATGGATCTCTATTTATAGTGACCTATCAAAGGGTAACTCATGAGAAACAAAGGGCCTTGCAAACGAAAAGCCTCGAATATTCTTTGGCACATTCGTTTGCAAGGGTAACAGCCCGGAAGACGGAAGGTCTGCAGTTGCAGCCTGGAAACGGCTGGGTGCCTGCTTGGTGCGCCAGTGATGTGCGCCTATAAGGTGCGCCTATGAGGTGCGCCTATGAGGTGCGCCAACCCAGCTCACAGATTTCATTGATTGGGCTCGGGTTTGCTAATGGGTTTGGGGTCTGGTTTAAGGGCTGATCACATCCAAAGCAATATAAACATACTCATCTCTGGGTCACCTCAAAATCGGGGGTGTCTACAGATAGTATTCATAGAATAATTTTCTTATTAACATTTATTTTTTCCTTGATAAATAGGAATTTTTGTTTTTTTTAAAACTTCATCATTACAACAATAAAATCACTAAAAAAACAACATAAACCATATATAACAATAAAAAACATTATTTACAACAAATTAATAAAAAAATCAAAAAGGTACATCAATTGTCCTTGATGAAAGGCAAAAAGAAGACAGTAAGCAACATGATGGTGGTGGTTGTGGTGTACAAGAGGAAAGTAGCAATGACTGGTTTGATGAGTTAAGGGAAAGGAAGGATTGAAGGAGGGCGATGGCGGTGAAGTGGCACATTTGTATGGTGGTGATGGCAAGGACGGCACGGTCGTTTGCAATGGCACGCAACATTGGTGTATGATTGTAGTAATGGAAGAACAAGAAGAGAAATGAGAGAGAAATGGGCAAGGATTTGGGTTGGTGTGGGGAAGGAAGTGGTGTGGAAAAGGGAAGGAAAGTGTTACGTAGAGAGACTGACAGGTATTTAAAAAAAAAGCACAAATAGGACATAAAGTCCTGTTGATGCCTAGTGTCTGAGGTGGTTAACAACGATAATCCAGGTTCAATCTTGACCACACATGTAGAACAATGGAAATGAACTTAACGGATTAGGAGCGTTATTGTATAAAAAACACTCTAAGCACGTAATGGAAGACTTCCCTTTTTAGTAATAGTTTCTTTTGTGACTCAAACATATTTAACTTGTGCTTCTATTTGAGTAGGGTCGTTTGAGGATTACTTTTGTTCGCTACATTTTGCTTGTTGTCTTTATTACTTTGATGATTATTCCTTACGTTGTAACCCATATGCTCTAACATTTTAGTATATGAAGAAATATAAATAACTAAAAATCTGAGTGACTTTACGTATCAGCTCAAAAGTGTATGTCTGTTTTTTTTAAATGGACAGAAAAAATTTCATCAATAATGAAATTTAATGATTAGTTTGGATAAAAACAAAAAAAAAAAAAAATGACGAGAAAAGGAAAGGAAAAAATGATCATTGATTCGTTCCACCTCCTTCAGTTAAATAAATAGAAGATAATTAAAGAAAAATAAAGTGAGAAGAAATTATTACCATTCTACCATAACCTTTTTTTATGATAAACTACTTGTTACTTGTAATATCTATGTCTAGATTATCCAAATAAATGTAATTAATGTGAATTATGTGTGTAATCTGGATAATTAATATATTAATGAAGAGAATTCTGTTGAACTCCCTCTATTATGTGATAATTATCTTTGATTCTTGTCCTATTGTATTGTATTTTGGATTTTTGTTCCACGTATGTGTGAGTGGGACGTAGAGAAATTCAAAGTCAAACAAACATAGTGAACCTATTTAAGTCTCTTTTCTTTTCCTTCTTCTCTCCCACCATACCATAGCCATGCGTTGCCAATTGACTTCTGCCACCCTCCTACGTGAACCGGCCATGCCCTACCAACACTGTTTGAGATTTAGGTGGCAGAAGGGAATGACTTGCAAGGAGGAAGGCAACGAGTGGAGGAGGTGATAAAGAGGGCAAAGAGGGCTAGTCGTTTGGGGAGGCAAGAGAGGAGAGAGAGAACTAGAACTTGAGAGGGAGAGGGTGAATCGAAGAGTGTGCCACTAGTGGAGGAGCTTACCGAGGACCAAGGGAGTCCAAAGCTCGCCAGAGAAGAGAGGAATTGTTGGAGAACAACAGAGCGTACACGTCTCGTCCTTCTTCCTATTTCCTATTTGTGCTTTGATTCGTGATATACACCATGATATAGTATAAAGAGCTTGGAATTGGAATCATTTGAGTAGATTCATGGATGAATGTGATTCTAGAGAATTTTCCATGATTTTACAAGCAATTATGTTGATTTTTGAGATGCATGCTATAGTAACGAGAAATGGGTTTCATGTCTTGTAATTTTTGTATCTCGAGATTTATACAATAGATTTTGATGTAACTTGTCTCAAATAGAAATAGACTTGGTATACTAGAATATACATTTTGTGTATGATTTGTGGTGTGTCGAGGAGGGGTCTGTCGGAGGCCCTAAATCCGACCATTTCAGGCCCAGGCAATTGGTCGTTTGGTATGCCGAACTAGAGAGTTTCGGAGTATCGAACAAGTTCAGTACACCAACCCATGACAGATTTATCAGTAGCGTGGTCGATTTTTAAATGCTCCAAATTTTCATAATAATTTAACATAAACTAAATTACAGGAAATTAAAAGCTAAATAGAACTATCAACTACCAGGAACCTGTTTGTGCAGCTACGAGACTCTGAACTATATGCACTATGTTAAAACCCATTTGCGTGTCTACACCTGCAACCCAAAAACCACAAAGAACAAGTGTGAGTGACAAAAGTCACTTAACATGCACCCCACAAAAACGACAAAAAACAAAGCTATAGTAATTTTCTTTTAAATTTATTTCGCAAATCATTTTCTCTAAATTTCACAAACTCGGCCCACAAGGCCGAAAATCACAGCAAAGTGGCCCACACCGACCAAAACAGTACACTGGGCTCTACTAGCCCAAAACCACAAACATGGCCCTTAATGGCCCAAACTACACACAATGAATTGGGAAGGCCGGCATCAGGCAACAAAATCTAGGCACAAGCAGTCTATGTAGGAGCATTCATCGTCCTACGATTCTCCCACTTGGAGAACCCTCACAGAGCTAACCACTCTTTAAGAAAACAGTCCTATCTCTCAAGATGCTACCAGCAACGGGGCATGTGTCCCACCCGCATTGGCCACCACAGGAGACACCTCCTCACGGCGTCCTCCACATAATGATCAGGAGGGAGTGTCATACTTCCACACCCGACAACACCAGCGCCTCAGTGCTCACAGCGACAACTGAGTATCATACCTCCCTGTCATGTCACAAGACACCTCAACCTGCGGACCACAACCCTAGCCTTAAGACGACAGTTAGGAAGTCTCATACCTCCATAACCCAACGATCCTTAGCCTCAAGGATCTCGGCCTCAACCTAAACTAGGGAGACGTGCTCGACCACTCAAGAATATCGTCATATTCCCTTGTCCCGATGACATAGTCCCACAATGTCTCGGCCTGCACATAGAAAACCAGGAAAAACCATTTTCGAAAATAGGCCAACACATCTCTTTTAAAACTATTTTTCAAATCATTTCATATCTTTGGAAACTCTTTCAAAAACCTCAGCAAAATGGTACATCAGGTGTCCTATGAGACCACCACTAATGGCCCACAATCCCATCTCAAATGGGCAAACCAATTCGGAAAATCCTAGGAAATTGGATTTATAAAACATCTAAGGCCTTGATTTTGCATACCGAAAAGGGAATCAGTATACCAAAAATCCCTGAATCGGAAGACTGATTAGGATCGGTCGACTGAAGCAGGTCAACGGTCAACACTCGTGGCCCAATTCGACAGACCGAAAAATGGTTCGGTCGACGGAAATTTCCTGATTTGGTCGACCGTCCAAAATCGGATGACCAAAGTTCGACCATAAGACCAAATTTGACAGGAAAACAGCATATCGAAATGAATGATTCAGTATGTCATTTTCTGCAAATCCAGAAAATGGCCTGAAGCTCAACTTTTAAAATCACCCAAAATGAGACCTTAGGGTGGACCCCCAACACCACAAAATCCAACTAAAACATATTTGGTAGACTCTCAAGTCTACTCCAAATCCACACAAACAAAATCAAAATTCGTCAATCACACAACAAGATATACATTCGCAAAGACAGAGGGGTCAAACGACCCAAACCGCAGCAACCAACATAAAACACCATAAATGCCTCAATAAATTACCATAAATTTACAATAAATTCTAGGAATGTAAATTTACCTAGATTTCATGTATTCCTATCATTTTCTACCAATTTCATGCTTTCTACACTTTGGTTTGGAGGTGCGTACCTTAATACGACCTCTAGCAACCCAACTCCAGCCACCGGCCACCCGCGAGACCTTGGAGTCTCCACGACCCTTGGGATGACTCCTCGGAGCCACACGTCGCCGCCACCAGTCACGGCACTCAGCCGTCAACTCTCGAGCACGCCAAACAGGGGGAGAGGAAGAAGTAGGGGAGGTGATAGGGGAGAGACGAGAGGGAAAGCGGGTGAGTGAGGGAGGGATGGAGTGAGTGGGGAAAGCGAGTAGAGGGAGGAAAAGAGGGAGGTGGTGCTCAAGAGGAGGAAGGAAGACACACGGAGGAAGGAGGAGAAGCAGGGTGAGTTGGTTGTGCACCTGGCGCACATGGGCTTATAAAGCCATCCAACACGGTAGTTGGACATGCGCGCACTTGCACTTCCTGACTACCCGCACGAGCACACCAAACCCACACCACCAATCGGTCCACCAACATGGGCCCACATGGACCCACACCCAGGCCTACAAGCATAGTGCCACAATACACAGTGCTAACCACGCACAGGGACATGCAAACAAAAGCCGGTCCACGAGGCCCAAGCCCATTATCACAAAACACACAAATAGGTCTGGGAACAGTAACACCCGTCCAGGTATAAATTCATTATAATGTAAATAATTACAAAAATGAATTTATGAGTATTACATCCTAACCACCTTAAAAGAAGATTTCACCTTCGAAATCACTAGTAGGCGAAAAGATACGAGTATTGGGCTAGGATGGCTTCCTCACATTCCCACGTGGCCTCCTCGGTTCCATGATGTCGCCACCGCACCAAGACCAACGGAATCACCTTGTTTCGTAGCACTTGTTCCTTGCGATCGACAATTTAGATGGCATCCTCCATAAAGGAGAGATCTTCCTATAGCCCCTTTGGCTGAATGAGATCACATGAGATGCGTCAGCCAGACACTTCCTCAGCATGGAGACATTGAACACATCGTGCACGGATGACATCTCTGGTGGTAGATCCAACTGATAAGCAACCTCACCGATCCTCTGGGTGATCTGGTACGGGCCAATATAGCGAGGACTCAACTTCCCACACTTCCCAAACCTCATGACATCCTTGGTCGGTGACACCTTCAAAAACACATAGTCTTCCACCAGAAATTCCAACGGTCTTCGCCTACTGTCGGCATAGCTTTCCTGCCGATTCTGTGTAGCCAACAGCCTATTACGAATCAAATCAACCTTGTTTGCATACAACTGCACAAACTCAGGACCAATCAACTGGCACTTGCCCACCTCGCTCTAGCAAACTGGCGATCTGCACGACCTACCATACAAAGCTTCGTATGGCACCATCCGATGCTCGAGTGATAACTATTATTGTAGGCAAACTCAATCAGTGGCAGATGGTCCTCCCAATTCCCTTGAAAGTCTAAGGCACATGCTCTGAGCATATCTTCTAGTGTTTGGATAGTCCTCTCTGTCTGACCATCCGATTGAGGATGAAATACTGTACTATAGTTGAGCACGGTGCCAAAGGCCTCCTGTAGAGTTCTCCAAAGCCTTGAGGTTGCTTATCGGTTGGATCTACCACCAAAGATGTCGTCCGTGCACGATGTGTTCCATGTCTCCATGCTGAGGAAGTGCCTGGCTGACGCGTCTCTTGTGATCCCAATTCAGCCAGAAGGGTTCCAGGAAGATCTGTCCTTTGTGCAGGATGTCGTCTAGATTGTTGATCGCAAGGAGCAGGTGCTGCAGAACAAGGTGATTCCGCTAGTTTTGGTGCGATGGAGGCATCATGGAGCCAATGCCACATGGGAACGTGAGGAAGCCATCGTAGCTCAGTACTCGTACCTTTTCGCCTAGTGATTTCGAGGGCGAAATCTTCTTTTAAGGGAGTTAGGATGTAACACCCGTAAAATTCATTTTGTAATCATTTACTGTTCCGAAGCTCATTGGTGTGTTTTGTGGTTTTGGGCTTGGGCCTTGTGGGCTGGCTTCTGTGGCATGTTCCTGTGCATGGTTGGCATTGTGCATTGTAGCACTATGCTTGTGGGCCCCGGTGTGGATCCGTGTGGGGCCCGCGTTTGTGGGACGGTCGTTGTGGCTGGTGGTTGGGTAAAGTGGCTGGTGTGCTTGTGCGGGGTGCCGGTGGCTGAGATGCGTAGGTGAGCACGCTCCTAGCTATTGCGTGCGCAGGCTTTATAAGCCATCCACACTGCACTCCTCTGTCACTCATCGCCGTCTTCTTTTTCTTCTTCCTTCTTCTCCTCCTCTTTGGGCGTACACCTCTTCTTCCCTTCCTCTTCAATCTTCTTCCTTCCCCACCCCTTCCTTCCTCACCCGTCATCCTCATTTTCCTCCCTTGCTTCGCACACCGACGGAGAGAGAGAGAGAGGGAAAGAAGTAGAGACATTGTGGTGGCACGTCGACGGCGCAGCTAGAGTCCCGGAGGTTGAGGGAGCTTCCGTGGACGTCGTGGTCGCCAACGGAGGTCGGTGGCTGGCTGAAAGGGCACGTTGGGTCGCTAGAGCTTGTTTTAGGTATGTTGCCCCAATTTAATGTATAGAAATCATATAAAATGGTAGAAATGCCTAGGATGCATGTAGTTTAGGCTAAATTTAATGTTTTATGGTGGATTTATGGGCATTTATGTCGATGGTTGTGTTTTTGGGTTGTTTTGACCCTTATGCCTTTGCGATTTTGTATCTTGATGCATGGTGAATGGATTTTGGTTTTGTTTATGTGGATTTCGAGTAAACTCGAGGGTCTACATCTTATGTTTTATGCAATATTTTTGGTATTTGTTTAGGAGGTCCGATCAGAGGTCCCAGTTGGGGCGATTTCAGACTATAGGGTTTGGGTCGTTTTTTGTTTTTCGCAGAAATCGACATACTGAACCATTTCGGTATGCCGTTTTTCCATCAGTTTTGGTCCTCTGGTCAAATTTGATCGTCCGATTTTGGACGGTCAATCGAATCAGTAGATTTCTGTCGATCGAACAATCTTTGGTATACCGAATTTTGACCTGAGTATAGACCGTTGACCTGATTCGGTCAACCGATTCAGATCGGTCTATCGAACCAAGGGTTTTCGGCATACCGAACCTGTTTTTAGCATGCCGAATCTTGGCCCAAATGCTTTTATAAAATATGATTTTCGAGGGTTTTTTTTCCAGATTGGTTGGTTTTGTTCCATTGAGATGGGATTGTGGGCCGTTAATAGTGGTCCCTCGGGACACTTGATGTGTCGTTTTGCCGAGGTTTTGAAGAATTTTTCAAAGATATGAAAATAGTCTTGAAAATGATTTCAAAGAGATGAATTGGCAGATTTGGAAAATGGTTTTTCCTAGTTTTTTACGTGTGGGTCGAGATAGTGTGGGATAGTGTTGTCGAGACCAGGGAATGTAACGACATTCTCGGGTGGTCGGGCGTGACACCCTGGTCAAGGTTGAAGGCCGAGATACCTTAGGTTGAGAGACGTCGAGTCGAGAGGTATGAGACTCCTTGACTGTCGTCTCGAGGCTTGGGTTGTGGTCCGCGGGTTGAGGTGTCTTGTAGCATGACGGGGAGGTATGATACTCCTACTGTCGCTGTGAGCACTGAGGCTTGGGTGTTGTCGAATGTGGAGGTATGACACTCCGTCCTGAGCACTGTGTGTGGAGGATGTCGTTAGGAGGCCTATCCTATGGTGGCCAGTGCGTGTGGGACACGTGCCCTATGGTTGGTAGCATCCTGAGAGACAGGACAACCTTCCCAAGGAGGGGTTGGCTTTGTGAAGGTTCTCTAGGTGGGAGAATCACGGGACGACGTGGCTCCTGCATAGGGTGGCACGTTGTGGTAGTGCAGACACCATTGGTTGCTCTTCGGTGGACTGCTTGTGGCTATAGTTTGGTTGCCTGGTGCCGGGCTCCCCAACTCACTGTGTGTAGTTTTGGCCATTGATGACCTTTACTTATGGGTTTGGGCTAGTAGAGCTCGATTGTGGTTTTAGCTTGTGTGGGCCTGGTTTGTGAGGTTTTGAAAAATGGTTTGCGAAAAGAACTTAAAAGGAATTAATTATAGTTTTGTTTTTCGTGGTTTTCTCAGGATACGTACTGGATGACTCCTGTCACTCATGCGTCTTCCTTGTGGTTTTGGTTTGCAGGTGCAGACATGCAGTTAGTTTAGCGTAGTGCATATAGATTGGAGTCTCCTAGCCGCACACATACATTCCTGGTAGATATTTTTCTATTAGCTTTTATTTTCCTATAATTTAATTTATTTAAATTATTATGGAAAATATGGGGCGTTACAGTTGTTCTTCAAGAACACAAGCATCATCATCAAAATCAAAGAAGGCATCATAATCAAATTACAGTAACGAGTTGACATGCTCGGTGATTATAAGTTGATAGAAGATTTATCCTACGTTGTACCTTTCTCTCCATCTTTTGGCTTTGACATTGAGCTTACGCATGCACTTGCCAGCTGATCTTCTATTTTATGAGGTGAAATTGAAATTTGTTTTACTTAGATGTCAAGGCGTAACGCCCCATACCAGGCATTACGGAATCTAAGCTACTATACTAGGATTAATGCACTTAAAAGAAATTTAACTGTAAACTACCTGGAACCTGTGTATGCAGCTAGTGGCTCCTGTCTCTGAACACTAGACTAGATTGTACTCCAAAAGCACTTGAAAAAAAACAAGGTAAAATACGCGTGAGTGACTTCTAAGTCACCTAGTATGTGCCTACAAGGAAAACACGGTGGAAAAAACCTATAACTAAATTCTAGGTTTCCCAAAGTTTCTTTAAACTTTTTTGAAAATCTTCAAAGTTGGGTTTTCACTGGAACCAAAATTCTGAATAAATCTCTTATTTAAATTATGGAAATCCCTTTTCGAGGAAAACTTAGTAAATCATACTCTTTTAAAATCTTTCTTTTTGTTCTAAAAATCATTCACTAATCTAATGCATTTCTGAAAAACCTCTCTGGGACTAGACTTTAGCCTAAAACAAAATCTTGATTCTTGCGAAAACACAATTCTTTACTGGACTAACCTTAAAACTCTAATCTCGTTTCAGCTAGAATCTCGCTAAAACACAGAAGCCAAAACATAACTCGATTCTAGCTTAAATCTAATTTCTAAATCTCAAATCTGAAAACTCTTTTCTTTTCTGGTGTCACCTTGATCAGGGGTGACCTAGCCACAAACGGAGGGAGATGCACCAACCTTAACCTCCTACACTGCCATGGTGGAAGTCCCCGTGCTTGGCATTCCACCATCTATCTCGGTCAACAAGCCGCACTCTTCGGCTCCTCAGGCCCCTCTGAGCCAACAGGCTCATACTATTTTCTCTATGCACGTGGATGTGTTTCCTAATGCCCCATTCTTTCTTGGTGTTTGAGCTCATGAGTTATCTTACTTGGTCCATTCAATACCTTTCTCTGAGCACCTAGTCTCACTAACTATAGCCAATTCTAGTGATCTTATTCTGAAAACATGCATCTTTTTCTTTGAAATATTTATTCTAAATCTTTGCCATTATGAGTATCTGTAACGTCCCACATTTTCCACAATAATTTAAAACAAATTTAATTACGAGAAAATTAAAGGCAAACAAAAAAAAATCTAACTACCAGGAACCTGTGTATGCGATTAGGAGACTCCAAACTATATGCACTACGCTAAACCTCTGCATGCTTGCACTTGCAAATGAAAAACACGAGGAAAACACATGAGCGACAGAAGTCACCCAGTACGCACACTAAGAAAAACGGTGGGAAAACGATATCATAATTAATTTTTCCTTTAAGTTCATTTTGCAAGCTATTTCTCAAAACCTCACAAACCAGGCCTACACCGGCCAAAACCACAACCAGAGCTCTACTAGCCCAAAACCACAAGCAAAGGGCCTTAATGGCCAAAACCACACACAGTGAATCAGGAAACCCGGTGCCAGGCAACCAGACTCTGGCCACACGCAGTTTGCTGAGGAGCGACCACAACGTTCTGTATTTTCACGGTGACGGTCACCCAATGCAGGAGCGTTCACCGTCTCGCGATTCTCCCTCTTTGGAGAACCCTTAAAAATCCAACTCCCTTGGGAAGGTTGTCCTATCTCTCAGGACGATACCAGCTACAGGGCATGTGTCCCACCCACACTGGCCACCACAGGGTATGCCTTCTCACGGTGTCCTCCACACATAGTGCTCAGAAGGGAGTATCATACCTCCACACCCAACACCATCCAAGCCTTAATGCTCACAACAACAACAGGAGTATCATACCTCCCCGTCATACCACAAGACACATCAACTCGTGGACCACAACCCTAGCCTTGAGACAACAGTTAAGGAGTCTCATACCTCTAGGACCCGATGGCCCACAGCCTCTTGTATCTCAACCCTAAACCTCAACCAGGGAGTTGCGCCTGACCACCCGAGAATGTCGTCACATGCCTTGGTCCGGACGACACGATCCCACACTGTCTCGACCTGTACATAGAAAACTAGGAAAACCATTTTCCAAATCTTCCAACTCATCTCTTTGAAATCATTTTCATATCTTTGAAAACTCTTCTAAAACCTCAACAAAATGACACATTGGGTGTCCCAAGGGACCACCATTGACGGCCCACAATCCCATCTCAATGGGACAATGCAAACCAATCTAGAAAACCCTTGGAAATTATATTTTACAAAAGCATTTGGGCCAAGATTCGGTATGCCAAAAACAGGTTAGGTATACCGAAGACCCCAGGTTTGGTAGACCGAATTGGGTCGGTCGACAGAATTGGGTCAATGATCAATACTTAGGCCAAAATCGGTATACCGAAAATGGCTCGGTTGATCGAAATCTCCTGATTGAAGCGACTGTCCAAAATCGGACGATCAAATTTCGACCGAAGGACCTAATTTGACAAAAAAATGACATACCAAAATGGTTCGGTATGCCAAATTCTGCGAAAAACAGAAAACCGCCCAAACCCTACTATTTAAAATCACCCAAAGTGGGAGTTCCGATTAGACCCTCAAACAACCACCACAAATCTCACAAAAAACATAAGATGTAGACCCTTGAGCCTACTCAAAAACCTAACAAACAAAACCAAAATCCATTCACCATGCATTCAGATATAAAATCGCAAAGATATAAGGGTCAAAACGACCTAAAATGCAATTATTGGCATAAATGCCTATAAATCCAACATAAATTGTCATAAAATCACAATAAATTTTAGGAATGTAATTTTACCTATATTTCATGTAATCCTATCATTTTCTACCATTTTCGTGCTCTCTATTACATGGGTTGGAGATACGTACCTGTAATGCACGTTCTGGCGATCCTCCGCCAACTTCGGCGATCACGACGTCCACAGGGCTTCCTCGACCTCAAGGACGCAACTCTGGAGCTCCACACACCACTGCATGCCACCGCACATTATCGTCGGCCCTTGAGCACGCCAAACAGAGGATTGGAGAAGTAGGGGAGGAGGGATAGGGGAGGGAGGGTGGAAGAGAGAGAGTGAATCGGGAAGGAGAAGGAGGTGAGTGGATGGAAAGGAAAGGAAGGTAGGTGGCGTGCTCGGGACAGGAAGCAGAGGGGAAAAAGGAGGAGAGGAAAGCTGAGCTGGTCGGTCGCGCGCATGGACTTATAAAGCCATGCAAGGTGGTAGCTGAGCGCGTGCACAACTACGCATCCCGCCTACCACAAGCCACGTGAGCTCACCAACTCACACCACCAACTCGCTCCCACCAATCAGCCCATGAATGCGGGCCCCACATGGACCCATACCCCGACCCCACACGCACAGTGCCACAATGCACAATGTCAAACCACACACAGGGACACACAACAGAAGTAGGCCCACGAGGCCCAAGCCCAAAAGCACAAATCCACACAACAGACCTCGAAAGAGTAACATCCTTTCAGGAATAAAATTCATAAAATTGTAAATAATTACATAAAGTATTTTACGGGTGTTACAGTATCTTTTCTGTAAAACTGTTCTTTTCTTCTAAGACATCTCTTATAAATCTCAATAAAGTTCTTTCTAAATATTATGCCAAAACACCCCAATTAGGCATAAAAATCCATTTATAAACATCTTTATTAAAATCAATCTTACTTGGCTTTAGGGTCTGGTTCAGCTGACCAGACCAAAATGATAGACTGATCTGAGCTGAGAAGCCTAGATCGGTCGACCGATATTTTGGAATGGTCGTCCGAATTTCCTTAGTTTGGGAGACTGAAACATTTTGGTCGACTGAAATCCCTTGGAACGGAAGTTCGAATCATTTTGGTCTACTGAATTTAGGGTTTTGGTCGAATACTGATAGGAAATTGACATATCGAACCTAATTCGGCATACCGATTTGCTTGTTTTCAGTAAATTCCCATTGATCCTTAGTCACTTGTTCGTCGGAATGGGGACCTCTAATAGACCCCTTTTCGGTGAACCATAAATTCTGCATAAAACATATATTCTAGCATGCCAAGTCAATTTCTATTTGGGATAAGTTTCATTAAAAGGCATTGCATATAGCTCAAGATATAAAATCAAGAACGAAAAGGACTCATCCTAAACCATTGTAGCACATGCTTAGAAAAATTTACTAAAATACTTGATAAATCATGGAAAAATTCTAGAAATCACATTCATCCATGATCTTACTCTAATTCACTCATATTCATGTTTTCCACACTTAATCATGGAATAAACTCAATAATATCAACTTAAATAGAGAGGAAAGGGAAGAGGAAAGACACGTATACTACTGGTGAGCTTTGACGATCCCTCTTCTCCGGATGGTCTTCTTTCACCCACCTGCATCTCTTCGGCCTCTACTTGCGATAGCTACTTCTCTCTCTCTCTCCCTCTCTTTTCTCTTTCACTCGGTCTACTAGCCTCATTGCCTTCTTCTTCTCCTCCATTTTAAGCTGCTGCCTCCATGTCGCCATCCTTTGACGATAATCGCTAAAGATCTTGGTAAATCCGAGATGCAGCATGGCGGAAGGCTACGGAGCATTGTGGTGAGCACAGTGAAGGGTGGTGGAGGTAGTGTAGCACTGTGCTGAGTTGACTCAGCTCTTGATCCGACCCCACTTGGTCCCGCATGCGCTCACGTGGCATGCATCAATCCAAAATACCACACAGTAGGGGAATTACCAGAGAAACACCAACTAAATAAAGGTGTGGCCAAACAAAACAAATCAATAAACTTAATTATCCAAATTGCATTAACTTAATTACATTCATTTTGGATAATCTGGACACAGTTATTACACAAGGTGTGAAGGAAATCTTTTGAGGGTTTGAAACTATATGTTGCCTTCTTAAATATGTTCTATATAAGATTCATTTTTTTGGGTGCTTGGAATTTAGGAGTTAGACATTGTGGTTCAAGTAGAATAATTCATTTCATTGAAGACAACAATCCCTTATGATTGATGTGCAAGTGTGAATTATTATTATTATTATTATTACTACTATTTTGCATTATTGTTTTAAAATCGAGAAGTATGTGAGATATACTCTTGTTTTGAACATGTTTCAAACAAAGGTGTGTTGAGATAATCAGTTGAGGATGTGTCACATGATTATCAGAAAGAATCGATACATTTAAGACAAAGAAGAGAAATAGGGACTTGTTCAAATCATCCAAATGTCGATCGATGAGAACCATAATTGCTTCAAACGTTTTAATTTTATTCTCCATGTAGCTCTTGTTGTGTGCTACTTCTCAATTGCATGGAAGTACAATGTTGACCAATCTGTAGTTCCTACGTTTATTTTAGTACTTTGGAGAGAGGATTATTTTGAAGAAACTCTATTCATTCTAGTTCTAAAGTTCCTTATAAATATCGCGCTGGGCATTTGGCTAAATTCCAATCCCGCACTTCTGTTGATACAAGATTATTTAATAGTGATATGAATGATATACTAAATTGATTACCTCATATCATTTTGAGGCAAGTTATTTTTGTGTGAAATATGAATAATTGTTTGCATCAAAATGACAGAATTTTCTTGCCCTTTAGAAAAGAATGGTTGAATTAGTTCAAAGTTCTAACATCCACCTCCTCATCGTTTAGTGCTGGGATCTAATTCAATGATGTTTCGTAATGACGATATCATTAGACATTTTTGCACTTCCTTATCAGATTGATATGAGGATATATTTGGATGGACATGCAACCAAGAGAAGACTTCACATTTCTAGCACACCTTGCCTGACGAACATGTCTCTACAAATCCAATTTTCTTCAGCGTCCCTGTCAAAAGCAATTCAAACTGTTTATACCTTCTAGAGAAATAAGAACATAAGTTGGGTTGGTGTGATACCGAGTTATTATATTGAGTCAATCTCCCATTCCAAGTTTCGTAGGTCCACACACCTTCCCATATTGACGTGCATATATACACGGGTGGCGGAATATTCAACCAACTCTGGTAGTCAAGTGGGTTGACAAAAGAGGGAAAGGAAGCATTTGTTACAGCTTCAGTGCCAGCTGCATCAGATTGTCCGAATGGTTGTCTGAATTTCTCTAGTTTGGGAGACCCAAACATTTTGATCGACCGAAATCCCTAAGAACGGAAGATTGAGTCATTTTGCTCGACTAAATTTAAAGTTTTGGTTGAATACTGATAGAAAATTGACATACCGAACCTAAATCAGTATACCGATTTGCCTATTTTCAGTAAACTCCCCTTGATCCTTAGTCACTTGTTCATCGGAATAGAGACCTCTGACATACACCATTCTGGTGAACTATAAATTCTACATAAAACATATATTTTAGCATGCCAAGTTAATTTCTATTTGAGATAAGTTTCGTTAAAAACCATTGCATATATCTTAAGATATAAAATTAAGAACGAAGAGGACTCATCCTAAACCATTGTAGCACATACTCAGAAAAATTTACTAAAATACTTGCTAAATCATGGAAAAATTATATAAATCACATTATCCATGATCTTACTCTAATTCAGTCATATTCATGTTTTCCACACTTTATCATGGCATAAACTCAAGAATTTCAACTTAAATAGAGAGGAAAGGGTAGAGGAAAATGTGCATCCTACTGGTGAACTTCGACGATCCCTCTTCTCACCCATCGGCGTCTCTTTGGCCTCTCAGGTCTTCGACGATCTTTCCTTCTACCAACAACAATCACTTCTCTCTCTCTCTCTCTCTCTCCCACTCTTTTCTCTTTCACTCGGTTTATCGCCCTCCTCGCCTTCTTCTTCTCCTCCATTTTAAGCCACTGCCTTTGTGTCGCCATCCTTCGACGATAATCGCTAGAGATCTCGGCAAATCCGAGATGCGGCATGGCGGAAGGCTACGGAGCATTGTGGCGAGCACAGTGAAGGACAGTGGAGGCTGTGTGGCATTGTGCGGAGTTGACTTAGCTTTTAATCCAACCCCACTCAGTCCCACATGTGGCATGTGCCAATCCAAAATATCACATAGGAGAATTACGAGAGAAACACCAATTAAATAAAGGTGTGGCCAAACAAAATATATCAACAAACTTAATTATCCAAATTACATTAACTTAATTACATTCATTTCGGATAATCTGGGTAGAAATATTGCACAAGGTGTGAAGAAAATCTTTTCAGGGTTTAAAACTATATGCTGCCTTCTTAAATATGTTCTATATAAGATTTTTTTTTTCTTGAGTGCTTGGATTTTTGGAATTAGTCATCGTGGTTCAAGTAGAATGATTCATTTCATTGAAGACAACAATCCTTTATGATTGATTTGTAAGCTTGAATTATTATTATTATTATTATTTTACATTATTGTTTTAAAGTCGAGAAGTAGGTGAGAAATACTCTTGTTTTGAACATGTTTCAAAATTACAGATCTTTCTTGCCCTTCAGAAAAGAATGGTTGAAAGAAAATGTGAGTGCTGGGATCTAATTCAATGATGTTACGTAATGACGGTATCATAAGACATTTTGCACTTCCTTATCGGATTGATATGAGAATATATTTGGATGGACATGCAACCAAGGGAAGACTTCACATTTCAAGCATACCTTGCGTGACGAACATGTCTGTACAAATCCAATTTTCTTCGGCGTCCCGATCAAAAGCGATACAAACTTTGTTTATACCTTGTAGAGAAATAAGTACATGAGTTGGGTAGATGTGATACCGTGTCATTATTATATTGAGTCAATCTCCTATTCAAAGTTTCGTAGGTCCCCACACCTTCCCATATTCATGTGCACACACGGATGGCGGAATATTTCAAAGCTCGTGTTTGCGGAATATTCAACCAACTCTGGTAGCCAAGTGGGTTGGCAAAAGAGGGAAAGGAAGTATTTGTTACAGCTTTAGTGCCAGCATCAGACTTCGTTGCTATCCAGAAATGGGAGATTCCAACACTATTTTTTCGGTTAGTGTTCTTAGTTTGCTCTTCCTTTCAATCTTCTCAACCACTTCCAATGCGGGAGAGAGCATCAACCAGGCTCAGTCCGTCAGAGATGGTGAAACCCTTGTATCAGAAAGTGGGATCTTTGTTCTTGGTTTCTTCAGCCCAGGAAGCTCCAACAACAAGTACTTAGGCATCTGGTACAACTTTTCTATTGACTCAGTGGTTTGGATTGCCAACACGCAGAATCCAATCAAAGATTTGTCCGGCGTTCTAAAGATCGGTAGCGATGGCAATCTAATCATCATGCAAGATCAGACCAAAGTATCAGACAATAATACCAGTGTTGTTGTCTGGTCATCCAATTCAACCACCTCAAAAGGTTCTAATAGCATCATTAATCCTGTGGCAAAGCTTTTGGATTCAGGCAATCTTGTCGTCTTCAATGAACCTGATGGTGTTCTTATATGGCAAAGTTTCGATTATCCTGTAGACACACTCCTCCAAGGCATGAAGAGTGGAGTTGATTTAAAATCTGGTCACCTATGGTATCTCAGGTCTTGGAAATCTGAGGATGACCCATCTATTGGGGCTTTCAGGATTAGCATGGATTCCAGTGGAGCGAACGAGGTCTACTTGACAAACGGAGACAAAAAAATATATCGTCTGGGCTCTTGGAACGGTCAATACATGAGTGGTAATCCACGAATGATTGTTATTTCCAAAGATTTCAAGTTCATCTACACTGACAACCAAACAGAAGTTTCCTTCAGCTTTGAGATCATCCCCAAAGACATGTTTTCTCGTATAAAATTGTACTCAAACGGTACAGTGGCTCGCAAAGTTTGGACTAGTGATGCTTCAAGATGGACAACCTATGAGACTCTACGAGCAGATGAATGTGATACTTACAACAGGTGTGGTCCAAATGGTATTTGTGATATCCAAGGTCTAGAACTTTGCCGATGTCTCAAAGGATTTAGACCAAAATTGAATAGCTCTTGGACCAATAAAGAATTCACTCAAGGTTGTGTGAGGAATGAGAAGTTGAATTGCAGCAAGGGAGAAGGATTTTTTCAGGTCACCGGAGTGAAGTTACCAGACACATTGGATGCTACAGTTGACAAGAGTATGAGCCTTGAGGGTTGTAGAGTTGAGTGCCTAAGTAATTGCTCTTGCATGGCATATGCTGCTCTTTATTTGAGTGATATTAATCCAAGGGGTTGTATCATGTGGTTTGGTAATCTCTTGGATACGAAGTTGTTTACTAATGGTGGGCAAGATATGTTCCTACGACTACCACATTCTGAGCTTCCAAGTATGTATTTTCTTTTTTTCTTTTTCTTTGTGAATTTTTAAGCATATGTAACATGATGCTTCAATCATTTCCATCCTCATCCTTTTACGTGGAAGCTTGATTCTTTCTTTCAGATAGCTCAAGCGGGAAAAACAATAAGGTAATTTTTATAGTAGTTGGTGTGTCTGTAGGGTTGCTTCTTATAGTATTATGTTGGATTCTATTTGCATGGAAGAGGAAGAAGTTTAAAGCAATCCAAAGAGGTAAGCACCTACAAATATCTCATTTCATATATTGTCACTCTCAAAAGAGAGGGGAATCCATTAAGGTTAGGTCTTAGACAAATAATTAAAGGTTATTATTTTTTGTATGGGAAAATATGCAAATATTAAATCTAGTCCACAAATCACAATCAGCGTTAGTCAAGTAACATGTAATGAAAACTTATTAAGATTGAACATTCTACTCAAACCCATATATAAACTTTATGGTCAAAATTCATAAGCTACATTGTATTCTAATGGTCAAAGGTGGGGCTTAATCTCATTCCTACCTAACCCTTTTTTTTAAAGCTAAACTAATCCATTAGATTATGAATCTAAGTTCCCAAACATGGAAGAATACTGGAAGGTAGAATAGGCAACAAAGTAGTAACATTGTCCCTACCTACCTTAATGAAATAAACTACTACATTTATTAGAGGTTGTGAACAATATGCTATAGTTATCAAATAGACTAATATTGACTTTTAATTTAAAATTGTACCTATCACTCTATTAGAATAGAATAACTTGATTATGGTGAATGACTTTCTTGGTTTCTTTGCACATTTCTCCTTGAAGGAAAAAGATCAAAATTTTAGCTATATCCTTAGATATTCACAATTAACTAGTTTGTCCATAATCTTGTACTGTATGCATACATATTTGTACTATTACTTGAGGGTAAATTCCATACATTTATCATATATAATAAAATAACTAATCAAACCCAAAATGATTCAATTGTTCCTATATTTCGTTTTTTAAAACATTTTGTTGTCTTTTTTATTGTAGATATTTTAATACATTGGTTGGCCTATTGACCTTTTACCACTTGTTGACTCTTTGGTTTTGTTGACTTTTTTGATCAAGGGTTAATAGTGGTTTTACCATTACTTAACTAATAGAGACACTTAAGTAACGACTATAAGCATATATTGCATGATTATAGGGGTACATCTAAAATTCTAATTATTTTTAGAGATATATGTGCAAAAAAGAATCATTTTTCCTAATTTATTTAAGTTTCTTTATGTTTTATTGAAATTTTATTATTAAATTTTATTCTTACTTGTTACAATGAATTAGGCCATACAGTTAAGAAATATAAAGAAAATACTAGCATATATTGGAAAGATGAGCTCCTTGTATTCGATTTCACCACAATAGCTTCTATGACATGCAACTTCTCCAGTGAAAATGTTATTGGACAAGGTGGATTCGGCATTGTTTACAAGGTAAAATGCTTGTCATATAGCTTTATCAACATTTACATGAAAATGTTCATCGACAAAATATTATTTTCTTTTGTGTAGCTTCAACTTATATTTTCTTATGGTGGAAACATATATCAATTCATGTCAATTGATTTCCAGGGTAGGATGGCAGATGGTCAAGATATAGCAGTGAAAAGACTTTCAAAGAATACATGTGGACAAGGAGTGGATGAATTCATGAATGAAGTCACCTTAATTGCTAAACTTCAACACAGAAATCTAGTACGTTTACTTGGTTGCTGCATGGAGGGAGATGAACGGATTGTGGTTTACGAGTTCATGCAAAACAAGAGTTTGGATTCCATCATATTTGGTATATTTTGTGATTTGAGTCATAGAACATTTATTACTGAAGTCGTTTACATATAGTAATTCAAAATGCCTAAATAGTTCTCACTTAGATTCATATTAATTTAATGTAGAATTGAGAAATCTAATGAAAACTCTAACAAGTTGTATCCATCTTCTTAGATTAATCATATTGTTGGCAACTTTTGATCGATTAGTTTTGATATTAATTATACAATTCACAAATGCTAGTAGACTATGATTTTCTTAAAGTATGTAATTATAGACAATAATGTTACTATTTACAATCTCAACCAGGTGAAAGTAAGAAATTAGATTGGAGAAAGCGTATGGAAATTATCATAGGGATTGCTAGAGGTCTTCTCTATCTTCATCAAGATTCAAGATTCAAAATCATTCACAGAGACTTGAAAGCCAGCAATGTTCTTTTGGATGAGGCGATGAATCCCAAAATCTCTGACTTTGGGACTGCCAGGATATTTAGAGTAGATCAGATGGAGGAGAATACCAAAAGAGTGATTGGAACCTAGTAAGTGCTACACATTATAATCACAAGTAATCTATGATCTATTGCAAGATTTTAGTTATTAATCTCATGTCTTGCAGTGGATACATGTCTCCTGAGTATGCAATGGATGGCATCTTCTCGATCAAATCTGATGTCTTTAGCTTTGGGGTATTGTTGCTGGAAATCATTAGTGGCAAGAAGAATAGAATCTTATATCATGAGGAGCATGAACTAAATCTACTAGCAATGGTATGTGTAGTATTCACATGCATATTATCATGCACATTGTTCTTCTTTCGCAATTAGTAATATACATGGTACATGCTATATGTTTTTCTAGGCATGGAAGTTGTGGAAAGATGGCAGAAGCTTGGAGTTAGTTGATGAGACTATGGGTTCTTCATGTCCAACATTTGAAGTCTTACGTTGCATCCAAATAGGATTATTGTGTGTACAAAATCATGCTATTGATAGGCCTTCAATGTCGACTATTGTGTTCATGTTGAACAATGATAGTTCACCTCTATCTAAACCCAAAAAACCAGGCTTCAGTAAAAGTAGAACTACCATTGCAAAGTTTATGAATGGTAGTTCTTCATCTTCTGGGCAAGTGTCATGTACAATTAATGAGGTGACCCTTACAGATGTAGAATGTCGGTAGAGAATAGTATACTTTTGTAATTGTATATCAGACACATGCAAATTCTTATATAATTCAAGACATTATTAAAGGTCTTGACATCTACAGTGTACTATATTTGATATCTAATGTGTTAGTTTTTTTTGATAAGAGTGTAATGCCCCCGGTGTCACAAGCTATCATCCTAATACCTCTAAAGCTATTAATAAAGAATTGGCTCAATAAAATGCAGGAAATTATTAAAACAAATTAGTAAACATACCAAAATAAAACTATATAAAATCTAATTCTATCCAGAACCTGTGGTGCATGGCTATGTCACTCAAATTATGTGCACTTGATTGGACTGCGACTCCACAATTTGTACCTATCAAAGAAAACCAAGAAAATACACATGAGTGACATCTAATCACTTAGCATATGCCTACAAAAAACCCAAAAAAACAAACTGAAACCAGAATCACTAGGACCAGCTCTACCCAACCACATAACTGCCCCTCTCGGAAACACCAAGCCAGAAACCTGAAATGGCAATAAGGCCTACAAAATTCTATTGTAGACTAAAATAAATCTTCATGAGACATGCTCTTTTGAAAATCTATTATCACTTTTCCTTTGGAAAACTTGTGCATCTTGAAATCTTTGGTGCATTCTTGGAATGGCTACTCTAGCCAAAACCAAGTATAAAAACCACCACAAAATCTCATCTTAAAACTGAGGTCTTCTCTCAACCAAAACCAGCAAATTTGTGTCAAAGCACATAAAACCACAACACACACATTGTAACACCCCAGTGCTACACAATAGTACAAGAACTACCCAAGAGTAGTTAATGGAATCTAAATTACAGAAATAAATAAATAAAGCTAATCATCCAAACCTGTGTGCGGCAAATGTGGCTTGAAAATATGCACCAGACTAGACTGCTCCTACACCTGAGCACCTGAAACAAAAGGGACAAGGAAAACACGCGTGAGTGACAGGAATGTCACCCAGTACGCGCCCCAAAAATAGCTCTAAAACCCGTGAAGAACCATTGCCAGAAAACTACCATTTCCAAAACCATATATTCAATTAGAAAAACTTGGAAAACAATGGCATTTCAAACTTTCTTTTTTTTTTCTTTCAAAACCTCATGCTCGTTCATAAACCTTTGCATTCAACATAGGAGAAGTAAATCACTTCATCTAGTTTCCTAGCCCAAAGCATCATTAAAAATCATTAACACAGCTTATCACAAATCCGGACTAGGAACTTGTCCACACACAAATCCACACTTTTTCATTCCAAAACTAGTCGCATCACCCTAGCCACAGCCAATCGACCTGGCTACAAGCAGCTGGTGAGGATTTCATGTCACCACACCCACACTGCAGTGCCGCGGTGAACCACCCCGCGCTGGAGTTCAACCACCCCGGCCGTAGCCTCAAAATGTACCCTCACTGGTACAAGCACGGAGTGCGTCCTAGGGACACCCTGGTGCCCGAGCACCTGAGGGACTCTAACCCTAGATACGTCCAGCACCGACACTGAGGGTAGTCCGGGTCTCTCATACCCCGAGTCCTACAATACCACCACAGTCTCGAGGCTCCTACCCCGGATCGCAAACTCGGCAACCACAACCAAGGACACGTCCCCGACATCTCTAGAGGTCTTACTACCTCGTCGGCAAGTCCTGGTTTCATTGTGGTTCCTACAATTTCCTTTAATCTCTTTAAAATCATATGCAATTTGTCCTTTCAAAACATTTATC
>JAMKQA010031848.1:0-20035 GCA_024699735.1 Posidonia australis
CAATCCAGGAAGTTTCCTGGATCCCCGAGCCCTCTCCTCTCCTCCTCTGGTCTCCCTCGAGCTCGTCGTGCCCCGCCGCGCTGCTCCACTGCCTCCAGACGTCCACACGCCGTCGCCGGAGTTCTGCACTGATCCCGCCGTCGTCGGAGAAGACGACGGGATCAGTGGAGCACTTCACGCTGCAGCCCTTCCTGCTTTGCTCCGACGTTCCAGACCCTTCCCTCAGCCTCCCGCGAGTGCGCCCGAGCCTCTGGATCCACGCTGCGAGCCCCCGAGCACCGCAGCAACCAGGCTCGTCGGAGAAAACCACGATGACGACAGTCAGGCCTGCACCTCGCTCCACCAGCCGCCGCGCCGCTCTGGAGCAGCCCCGATGCCTCCTCACACCCTCTAGAACCCTCCAGATGCCGTGCCGCAGCTCCGAGCACCGCCAATCGCCGCAGGTCCTCCGTCGGAGCAGCCCGTCGGTGTCCGGGGTGGGAGGAGAGTTCCCACCGTTGGTTTGGGGATCCACCGTTGGATCCCTTCGCCTTGCCCCCTTCTTGCTTCTTGTCAGATCAGACCCCGGGAGCCTCCCCCTTTTCTTCCTCTGATGGTCGCCGGCGGCGAGCTCCATCGCCGGCGACCGTCGACCCTTTTTTAAGTTTTAAAAAATTTAAACTTTTAATTTGAATAAAATCTGGAGTTTATGTTTTTCTTGCAAATAGGTCCTTCTAGAATTACTTTTTGGTCCTTTTATTGCATATAGGTCCTGCACTTATTTTTCTAAAATGTTTCGAATAAAGTTTTAACTGAAAATATTGCATGTTTTACCTTGAACATTTAAAACAATGTTTTTTGAGTTTAAAACTTCAATAAAAGTCCTCAGAGTTTTTGAAACATGTTTTCTCTCAGACATTTTGCTAAAAGGACCCCGTACTTTCTTAAAAACTTCTTGCAAGTTCATTTTCTTGGTGAAAATTGCATGTAAGACCCTGCACTTCCTGAGAATGTTTCTGACAATTCATTTTGCAGTGAAAATTGCATATAAGCCCTTCCATGTTTCAAAAACTCTCTGGATAGTTGTATTTGTTGGTTAAATTGTATGTTAGCCCTCATACTTCTTTGAAACTTTTCCAGAAACATGTTTTCACTGGAAAAATTGCATTTAGACCCCTGTCTTTTACAGGAAACTTCCAGAAGGTTTATTTTACTGTGAAAATTGCATAAAACTCCTTGACTTTGTTTTAAAGCATTTCAGAAACATGTTTGCATGGTTTAATTGCATTTTAGCCCTCTGTTTTTACTGAAATGATTCCTGAATGTATTGGTTGCTGGGCATTTTGCAGTTTAGCCCCTTTACTTTGTTCAAACTGTTCTGAATTTTTGTTTTCAGGGGTAAAATGACGGTTTTGCCCCTAAAACTTTTCTGAATCATTTTTGAGTGTTTTCCATGCATTTTTACCCTGATTTTGTGCTGATTTGACATACATTGCATGCATTAGTGGGAAAATTGCATTTTAGCCCCTAGAGAACTTCATTTTGCACTAGAAAGCACATTTGACCCCAGATTTCTTCATACATGCATAGGGAAGGGGTTAGGCACCCCCATGCGCCTGAGAAAACTAGGTCTTTCTTATGGCAAAAATAAAGGAACAGTAAATTAAAGGGGCATCGGACATTTAGGGCGTGCGAAAGAAAAAAAAAACAATCTGCTGTTTTTTTTTTGCTGTTGCGTGCTACGACGCTGGAGCTTGGAGATCGGCTGTGGTTTCACGTGGGAGAAGTAGCCAGTGCTGTGGTTGGCGTGGGAGGAGCAGCCTGTGCTGCTACGTGGTGGCGACGTCGAGCTTGGAGGCTGGCGACGTCGAGCTTGGAGGCTGGTTTGACGCCGAGTGTGGAGGCTGCAGCGTGCTCGAGCGTTCAACGGTTGCAGTGTGAGCAGCCCATGCTGGTGCATACGGCCAGGGAGAGAAATTGTTGGTTTGTATTCTTCTCTTCACATCTACTGTTATTTGTTATTCTTGCCATTGAATGCTTGTGATGTATACTTCAAGTTTGAAAACTTGAGAACAAGAACAGCTCTGTAACTTACATTAAAGCAAATAGTAGGTTGTTTTGGACTGAGAAAGTCTCATGGTTTTTTATCTCCTCACACTGAAGGGATTTTCCACGTAAAATCCTTGTGTGTTCTTTGGATTGATTGTTTCAGTTTGTTTCATATTTAGATTATTTTCGCACAGTTAGGTTCTAATTATCCCAACATCGACGACCGTCGTCTCCTCCTGGAAAGTCGTCGTTGATCTCGTGTCCTCCTTACAACCTCCTCTTTGTCGATCTGAAATGGTATGGTGGGAAAGTTAGCATGGTAGCCGCTGTGGCTGGAGGAGAGGATGTGGGAAGAGGGAGATGACGGAGGAGCAAGAGATTAGCTCTCGGAGGAGGGTAATCTTCTGAGACCAATGATCTCAAGCATTGATTAAGATCGAATGGAAGAAGTCTGATTGATGTTACGTAAGTACAACTAGACTTCACACCAATATATGCATTATGGGTTATTTTGTTTCCTTGAGCTTAACTGCTTGTACTAGACTTTATTTTATCTCAATGAAATGCCACCTCTTAATGGGCTTCTTTCTATCGATAAAAAAAACCCACCTTGCAACCACGCCCTGACCTTTCAGAAGGGAAGCTGAAATGGAAGATGAAGACGAAAAGCAGCAGCAGCAGCAGAAGAAGAAGAAGAAGAGCACCAGCAGTAGTGGAGTAGTAGTAGCAGTGGTAGAAACAGCAGCAGCGGCGGCAAGTGTGTGGGAATGGTGCCCGCTGGTGCTTCCCTACCTGCCACCGCCCTCCCTCGCCACCGCCTCCCTCGTCTGCAAAACCCTCCACCGCACCGCTGCCGCCATCACCGCGCGAAGGTCCTCGGACGCCACCAGAGGCCTCGAGCGGCTCCCCGTCCCCTTCCGCAACCCCGTCGACTCCCAGCCCTACGCCTACTTCGCCCTCTATACCCCTTCCCCTGTGCTCTCCCCCTCTCCTCTTCCTCATTCCTGGGGTGGGGCACTACCACCCATCTCGCCTGCTTCCCCCGCTCTGCCCTTCGTTGCATCATCATCGGATTCCGGGTGCGCATGCCAAGGGGACAACTGCGTTTCCGGCCAGAACCAGGAGGAGACTGATGGTAGGTGGTGTTCTTTCTTGACTCTCTGATTACTTGCTTTTGAGTCGAAATACCATACGTGCATTGATTTATTCATGTGTGGTTAGAATTTCAGACACTTCAAAGTGGAAAGTACCTGATTCATCTATCTGAAGTTGAAATGGCTAAATCTTGCTAAATATGATGTTTAATTTTTTTCTCCAAAATGAAATTGGTAACGAGATGTTTAGGGAATGGGAGTTCTGTTTGCCCGTGCGCTTGGCTGAGCCCAGGCTTTTTCTTGGGATCGGGCCCTGTCATGGAGGT
Organism: Posidonia australis; assembly: GCA_024699735.1. Classification (NCBI taxonomy): domain Eukaryota; kingdom Viridiplantae; phylum Streptophyta; class Magnoliopsida; order Alismatales; family Posidoniaceae; genus Posidonia; species Posidonia australis. The sequence goes on from JAMKQA010031848.1 coordinate 3,449, forward strand.
GATGACGGAGTGCGGGCCGAGCTGCCAATGTGGGTTAAATTGCGGGAACCGGTCTACTCAGAGAGGAATTTTTGTAAAGCTGTCTGTTGTCAAGGATCGTAACAAGGGCTGGGGATTGCATGCGGCACAGCTTATCAAGAAAGGGACTTTTGTGTGTGAGTATGCAGGTATCTTCCTCTGATCTATATTTTGGCATCGTTGTGGCTTGAACTTTGTGTTAACCCCATACTCGTTGCCTTTTCAGAAATCCCAGCTTTGACATATTTGAAGTGATTGTCTTTGGGATGTCAGCAATACTGTTTTGGGCTTTTAACCTATGTTGTCCACTTCGTGTTAAAAGTGGATTGTGTTCTTATTCTCTTTTGGCAAGATCCTTCGGAATTTTAAGTGCAATGGAAATATATTCAGAAGGTTGGAATTTAGAACATGATTATAAAGAAATGGTTTAGCGGGATTTCAAACTCTATAGTTTGAAATATTAAAAACACAATTGAAAGGAAATGGTTTTATGGGGTTTCAAATCTCATAATCTATTCTGAAGAGTGTTTTGTGCCTGTAGAACCTAGATGCTATCTTTTTCAGGTGAGTTAAGTCATAGACATTTATGCGGCTTGTTGGGACGACTGATGCATTATGGGTATACAAGAATGATATGTCTTCTGTATGAGCTACCTATTGAATATTTTAAAGAGCAAAAAATGAACTGCTTTACGTTTCTAAAGTATTATTCCAAGAGATGTAGAAGTGGATTTGCTTATACTATAAACTAGGTGGGAGGGGAAAACCATGGAGCAATGGGAAAACTAAGAGTGCCATGAAGAAGTTACGCCATATTTCAAGTAACTGTAACTTATGTATTTAGGATTATTGGGAAGAAAAGTCAGGGAGAGGATGAGCGAGTGGGGGAGAGGAAACGTCGGACGTCAGGAGAGTGGATGGTTGTGGAGAATCGAAGGGGTGCACTTCCAACTCCTTGGAGGTCCTCTGGAGTGCAGGTGAATTGGTGTGGGAGCAAGGGCCTCTGCCTGAAATGCTATGGGTGTGGTCATTAAGAGAGTAGGAATGCATGAGTATGCAGGAGATGTAGTGGAGTTGGCCATTGGGAAGCAAGCTGCACTAGCAACACTGGGAGGAGAGCTTGACGGATCAACCGGATAGAAAGGGTGGTTGATGGAGGAGCTGAACAGGATAGGAACACAGTGACAGGCCAGCAAACATACCATGAACCTCTGTTGGGTTCAAACAGTGATGGCACACATTGGCTTTCAGGCTTGGTATCCTCAAACGCTATATCTAACACCACTAGCAAGTATTCATCCCAAGATCTTTTCACATTACTGAGATGGGAGTTGGAATTGGAGTTTGCTGTTACCGTTTCATGGAGAGGGGAGTTGGAGGAAATAAGAAAGGAGTTATTGGAGCAACCTTGGCGTGCAGAGTCACTACTTCGACGTGGCATTAACGTGGGGCTGATAATACTACCTTATCGTTCTCAGCAATGCAAGGCGATTCACAGCATCCATGATCCACAAATTGAGATTTCATAATGGTTGGTGTACAGTGAAGCCACGATGGGGCCAGGACTCTGGATTGCCATCCATGGAATCCTGATTCATGCCAGAGGTAGTGATACGTTATTCTGCATTTGCTCTTTGTTTTTATTTGGGTTGTTTAAGGGAAGGTTAGTAGTTTTGGTGGGAAGTTTGGATATTAGCTTTGAGCTTGCCTTGGTGGGCACATTGATGGACAAGATGCCTGCAACAATGTCAATGGTTCTTGGAGGTGTTTGTTTTGGCCTCTCTTTCACTTTTGTGGGACAGATTGACAAGACCAGTGGTAGAACAACATTTTTATAGGCAAGGGTGGAGATGGGTTTGAGATTTAGTAGCTTGAAGGTTGCAGAAGCTTGGGTGGATGATGTAAGATGGTTGAGGAAGACGAAGGTGAGTTACAACTCGGTGAACTTGGGTGACTTAGTATTATTGGGAAGTGGAAGGGCTGTAGAGAATGTCAATGATGGTTGTATTGGACCAATGTTGTTGGAAAGAGGTAGGAAGTTGGACCGACACAAATTTTGGGTGTACAAAATAGCAGTGCCCATTCTACTCAATGGGGTGGACCTATTGGACATGAAGAAAGTGGTGTCTTCTTTAATTTCACAAGGAGCTTAGTGGGCAAGTGTAGCCCAATTCAGTTGGCTCTTTTGGTTTGATTGGAGACTATTAATGATGGTAATGTTGGTGGGTCTCAACCACCTTGGTCATCTTCTCCCTTGAGTTTTTCTCCACTGCAACTTGCATAGTACGGTGATGGGTTCATTAGCTCCAAATTTTCGTTGGCAGGTGGGATGATGCTGGATTCGATCTTCAGCAATGCTATTGGTTCTTCTCATTTCTCTATAGTGGATGCAAGCCTAGCAGAGTAGGATATATAGGGAGATGCTGCAGTAGAGGTGTCTGATCAGGTTATTACTTCCTCCTTCTGGAGGGTTCTTGTTACTATGGGGGTTTTAGGGAGGAGTTGCCGTTGGTGATAACCCTAGTGGTGGATGCAGCTTTTGTTGGCGATCAAGCTTTCCAAGGATCCTCCTCTGGATAGCGACTTCCTTTGGTGTCTTTAATGGTGGATTCAAGTGGTGCTAGGTCTCACCCTAATTTTTAAAAAATAATTAGGTAAAATATAACTTATCCAAGTACATTTGTAAAGTCCCTCACCTAATGGAGCTTGTTGTTCGTTTGCTTGGTCTTCCTATGTTTGTCGAAGCATGTTGCTACTCCTAACACCATAAAGCTCTCCTTCGACGTTATTACCTAGTCAACCATGGCCACCATTTTATCAAACCCACCTATGACAGATTGATACCATCGTCCATCACCTAGTCCACCATCGACACCGCCGTAACTGCACAACTGTATCGATGCTTGCTACTACCTATTTCTTAATCTTTCCACATTTATTAAAGCTTGTTGCTACTTCCCACATCATCAAGTAGGCAAGTTGCAAGCCCACCACCGACACCATTGCAAGGTGGACTGATATTTTGATATGCCTTTATGGTTATGGTTTTAATTGCTTATATGATTGCATATTTTCATGTTTTTTATATTCTCACATGACATATTTTATAATTTTTTTTCAAGCAGTTGTATTGTTGTAGCATTTGAATTGTTTTTCTTGGAGTCTTAGGTTAATTAGGAAAGATCAAACCATCAGTTAGTTGTAGCACTTGAATTGATTTATTTTTATCAAACGATAAATGACAATAAAGTATGTATCCTTGAGCATTCAATGATATGTGCAATGTGTTTTATTTAATTTTTATTTATTTCTTTATTTTTCTTTTTTTATCTATGTGTAGTTATATTTAATATTATTTAAATTTTATTATATTTATTTTAAAAGATTTATCATCTGTATAATTATGCTTTACTTTAGGAAAAATTCTAGATTTGCCCCTAGGTGTCCTCTGTAGATACGAAAGGTGTGGCTGATGCCATGGAGATTGTTGATGAGATTACTATCGTTGGGTTTGGGATGGAAAAAAGGCTTTTGATCTATTGTTGATGGAAAGTTTCCAGTGGTTTCTCACATTGGTGAAAGGTGCTCAAATATGCAGTGGTTTGTGCCCAAATGGAGGTTGAGTTTGATGGTGTTAACTTGCAGTTGCTTTTCAGGAGGCGGGATGAAATGATTTGTTGTGTTGAGAAAGAAAGTCTCTTATTCAATAAACAAGCCTTATTACATATATTTAAGGAGAGAATCCTTTACATAGATATCCAAGTAAGGCATATCCATTTAACACAACTCATTTTAATACTCCTTCTCAAGTTGGAACATAAATATTGATCATACTTAGCTTGTTACATAAAAATTCAAAAACCCCAATATTCAAGCCTTTGATGAAGATATCCGTTCATTGTTCTGCTGATTGAGTATGAGGGGTGCAAATAACTCTTTTTATTACTATGTCACGTATGTAATAATAGTTTATCTCAATATGTTTAATGTGTTCATAGAATATACGATTATTTGTAATGAAGATAGCTATCTGATTATCGTAATGCATAGTCATGGGAGTTTTTGTAGAGAAATCAAGCTCAGATAAAAGAGACTTCAGGTAAATCATCTCATAGGCAGTTTGCGTTGTAGAACGGTACTGAGTTTTGCATTTTGCTCTGTTAGGTTACAAGGTTTCCACCTACATAGGTGCAATATCCTGATGTAGAATTTCTATCACCCCTGTCTCATGCATATCTAGAATCTGAGTATGTCTTAACCTCTAGGTGACCTTGTCTTTTATAAACTAACCCTGGTCTTAACGTGCCTTTAATATACGTTAATACATGTAAAGTACCTTACTAATGTACCTCTCTAGGCTCATGCATGAATTGACTTAACAATCCAAGAGTGTATGAGATATCTAGTAGTGTCACAGTCAGGTAGATCAACTTACCAATCAATCATCTGTACTTGCCTACATCCTCATAGGTGCTTGTAGAATTATCCCAGAATACTAGTGTAGGATCAATAAGAGTATTCTCAAGTTTGCATCCAATGAGACCAGTCTCCTGAAGAAGATCAAGTACATATTTTCTCTAAGATAGCACCATCTTCCCTTTAACATAAGCAAACTAAATACTCAGAAAGTATTTAAGGCGTTCCATGACCTTTGTAGTGAAGTGTTATTGTAAATATTATTTGGTTTCATTTATGTCCTCAACATTACTCCCTGTAATAATGATGTCATCTACATACACTATCAGTAACATACAACTATTAATTTCTCACCTTATAAATACTAAATGATCAACAACACATCTTGTGAACCCAAAGTTCATTACTACTTTGTTGAATTTATCAAACTACACTCTTGGACTCTGCTTAAGACCATATATAGTCTTTTTAAGGAGGTATGCATTGTTCTCTTCCTGAACAACATGTTTTGGAGGTTGTTCCATGTATACTTGTTCAGTCAAGTCATTATAAAGAAAAGTATTTTTAACATCAAGTTGATGTATGTCCCATGACTTATTGATAGCGACAGATAGGATCACCTGAATTGAATTAAGGTGGGTCATTGGAGAAAAAGTTTCCTCGTAATTAACACCATAGGATTGTGTAAAATCACGTGCCATCAATTTCACTTTGTATCTGTTTACAGAGCCATCAGGTTTGCACATGACAATGAATACCCATTGACTACTGATAATACCATTTCCTTTAGGTTGAACCACAAAATCCGATGTATTGTGAGAAAGTAGAGCTTGCATCTCCTTATGTATGATTGTCTTCTATCATAGTAGAAACAATGCCTTTTGATAATTCTTGGGTATAGACTTTGAGGATATAGACAGGATATACTGGCGAAAGGATGGATAAAGAAAATCATAGGAAACAAAAGTAAAAATAAGATGGACGGTAAAAGATCGTATACCTTTTCATAGGGTAATGGGAATATCAAAATATTGTGGTGGAAGATCTACAGAGAGAGATTATAGCTCAGACTAAGTTAGTGGAGCCACCTTGTGTCGTCGATGATAAACTTGGAGTGGATGAGGCGTATTCCTTTTGGGTTGATGATAAACCTAACGACAACCTTTGCTAGTATACCCTGTCTATATCCTCAAAGTGGATAAAGGAAATCATAGGAAACAAAAGTGGATAAGGCGTATTCTTGGGTGTAGACTTTGAGGATATAGACAAGGTATATAGGGGATGCTTGCAAAGGTTGTCGTTGAATATCCCCTGTATCTACCATTATAACAAGTAAAGGAGTGGGAGTAATATAACTGTTAGAGGTAACAAGATCAAAATAAGATTTAGACTCCCAGAAGGTGACGTCAGTGGACACAAGATATCGATGACTAGGTGGGTGATAGTAATTGTATTCCTTTTGGGTTCGTGAATACCTTACAAAGACACACTGAAGAGACTTTGGAGTTAACTTATTAAGACCTAGACTAAGGTCTTAAATATAAGTGACACACCTAAATACTTTTGGAGGAAGACTGAAGAGTTTCCTCTCAGGACATAGACGATGTAGTAGGATTTCACTACCAAAAGGTACAGAAGGCATTCTATTGATAAGGTGAGTTGTAAGTACGGTATAGACTTAAGAACATTCATTTGTAACATGATTGTACGAGTGACATCAAGTATGTGTCTATATTTGCGTTTAGCTATCACATTCTGTTGAGAAGTATAGGAACAAGTGGTCTGTTGGATAATTCTTAATGAGGTATAATAACTTTCTACATCCTTTTGAACAAATTCAAGAATATTGTCAGTCCGAAACATTTCTGAGGTAATAGAAAATGGATTTATTATTTCAACAAAAAATTTCTTGACAATGTCAAGTACATGATGTCTATCTTTAAAGAGATATACCCATGAAACTTCAGAATAGTCATCCACAAACACAATATAATAACGAAAATTTGACACAGAGACACTACGAGTAGGCTCTTAAATATCACAATGAATTAAATCAAAGGAACCTTGATTAGTAGACAAACTAGACTACTTATAGGTAGCTCGGTGTTGTTTACCTAAGTGTCACGACTCACAAATAAACGACTCCACTGAGATCCAAGGAAGATTCTATTATAGACTGTGATGTGATAGATGTTTAAGACGACAATGTCATAACAACGAGGACTCTGTAGTAGTTGCAACCGACATCAATCCATTAGGTATATCATTTTGGATCAACAAATAGACTCCACGACCTTGCTCATGGTCTAAATTAATTCTTCTCTCAGTTTGTAGATGTTGAAAAATACAATGATATAAGAAAGAGGTTACTGAACAATAAAGTTGAAGGGTAATAATATTAATGGAAAGCAAATTAACTGGAATATCAGGTACATAAAGGACTTTCTCATGAGTGATATGAGAAGAGGTATCAAAAATACCTTCCTCAGACACAGAACAATGATTACCATTTGCAATGAAAATAGTTTTAATGTCGGATAGGTTGGAAAGGCGAGTAAAAAGATTTTGATAACCTGACATGTGTGAAGAAGTCCTAGAGTCGATAATTCAAGAATTACTACTAAAATTTAGTAAGACAGGCATACTTGAGATAAATGCATGGGCGGTAGTGGCATGGGTTTGAGTATTTTGGAGTTGAAAAAACCTATTATAGTCAGTTTGGGAAATAGTGACTGTCGAAATGGAGGAATTGTTAGGTGTATTTTCTGTGACGTGTCTAGTCTAGGAAAGTTTACCGAATTTACTCCAACAATGATCAGAAGTATGATTTGTTTTGTCATAGTGATCACATTTGCGAGACTTACGTCCTCTAGATGTGACACGTCCTTGTCTACGGCCTCAGAAAGAAGTAGCCAAAGCTGATTGATCAGGAATAGGGGTCGAAGTTGTCGTCAAAATACACAATGTATGCGCAAAGATAGATGAAAGTAAAGGAAGTATCTCTGAACCAAGGATTGGACCATGGACCACGAATCTGGGAGGCCACAAAGGGGTCGAGTTCAGTAAGAAAGATAGCCATTGATAATTCCTTTCTATATTGCCTCATCTTTGATATATCAACAACAAAAGGTTGATAGATTTTTAGTACGTTTAATAAAGATATGAGAGAATTGTAAAATTCTTGAAGAGACTATTCTTCCTAATGGAGTGTAAACAACTACTCATATATTTCACATATGTGTGTAATATTTTTTTCATGTTCATGTGTGCTTTGTAGAGTATCCCACATCTCTTTGGTTGGACGCAACATCATGACACTTGGGGATATATCTTCCTCCATACTATTAACTAGTCATGAAATTACAGTACATACATCTGCAAATCAGTCAACATAAGTGGAATCTTTAGCATCAGGAGGTTTAGCAGTAAGGTGTTCAATTTTCCTATGTGCACCAATAAAGGTTTCAAATGCTTGAGACCATAACAGGCAGTTCTTATCATTCAGTTTGGTTGATGTCTTTGAGAGGTTCTTCATCAACATTTCTCAATATGAAGCCATGAAGACAATAAATTAGGTCTGATTTGGACAGATAAATAGGAAAAAGATAGCAAAAATTTACTGTAATCTTGAGAAAAACACCACAATAGATATAGAAACCCACTTCTAGGGTAGCATATACGTATCTAGGGCAAATAGGCGGCAAATAACTAACGTTAGATACAAAAAAATAGATAAGAAATAGGGAATCAGCCTATATCATGCCTGGAAAACTGATGGTCAGGCTGTTAATGGCTGTCGAAGGTCAAAAACGAGGAGATGGGGGTTGATTGTGGCTTGTGGCTGGCGGAAAAGGGGCTGAAATCGATGTAGGAGGGGCTGGAACCGGCAGAGGAGGGCTGATCAAGTGTCTCTGGTGAGGTTTGGAGGCATCAGTGGCAGTTCTGGTGGGAAAACAGCTGTCGGGCAGTGGCAAGCTCTCCGACAGCGAAGTTGGTGGGGATCGAGGGTTTGGATGGCTTGAGCTCTGATATTATGTTGTGTTGAGAAAGAGAGTCTCTTATTCAATAAATAAACCCTGTTGCATATATATGTGGAGATAGTCCCTCATGCATATCCATTTAACACAACTCACTTTAACATGATTGATCATGGTTATGGTTGGTGGATGCTTTTTGAGGGTCCCTCATTGTTGAACCCATAATGCAAAAAATAGGAATCCAGTGGTAATAAATCTAACATTTGGGCCTATATTCCAGGCAAGCTTCTATGAACATTCCATTCCAACCTTCCACCGTAATTTCTTTGTAGTTCCTTTTTGCCATAAAATGCTTACAACTATTCTTTCACATCATGGAAATTATAGTCTCATGGGTATGAAATCTAATAGGGAAGAATCAGGTTGTAGTTCCTTCTTTCACATCTGGGTCTGTTGTTTTGTCACTAGTGAGGGAGAAGATACTCTCAAGGGTGGGGTTTTCTATAATGTATAGTAGGAGTGGAAAAAGGTGTCGTTGGGTAGGCACCTATGATATAGAATCTTGGTGGGATGATGACCAAATCATTTATAAGGGAAATGTACTAGGGGTTGCTTTAGAAAGTCACCTTATTGAAGTTTGTGAGATTTGGTTTCAGTTGTGAGGGACCATTAAGGAGGTTGGGGATGTAGATGCATCTTAACCCTCTTTGTGTATATTGGGTCTAGGTGTTCACTGTTATTCATGAAGATACATTTTTGGAAAGTTTGTAATTAAGAGATGGAACAAAAAGGGGGGTGGTGAAAAACCTTGTGAGGAGTACAAAGCTTGATATTCTATGCTAAATGAGTTTGTGTGAACCAAACCTTGTGGGGAGAAACAAAACTTTAGCAGAGTTAAATGAGTTTTCTAAGGGCTCTACAAGGGTGGTAGGTGGCTTGGTTACTATTTTGGATAGCTCCACCACAGTTTTTGACATTTGGGATCCTTGTTATTTTGAAGGTGAAGGTGACTCATGTCTAATTTGGGGTGATGAATGTATACGGTTTGTGTGAACAATGTTAGTGGAATTTCTTTTGGGATGATCTTACACTGGCTAACCATTGCGGTGTGGATAAGATTATGATGGGTAGAAATCTTAATGTAACTTGGTTCTTGGATGAATGGAGTAGTGGGTTGTCCCAAATTACAAAGGGAATGTCAATTTAATAAGGGGTGGATTGACTTATGAGTGTCGGGGTGTCAATTCACTTGTTTAATTTGCACCATGATCCATCTTGTCTTGAATTGATTGAGTTTTGATATAGAATGCTTGGGATGGTGTTTGGCAGGATACATGTGTGTCTTGTCTCAATAAACCAACATTTGATCATCTCCCTCTCCTACTATCCTTGGTTGAGGATATTGATTCGGACCCTTGATCTTTTCAGTTTAAGGTGAAGTGACTTGAAGTGGAAGGTTTTGGTGGCCTTCTATGAGATTGGTGGTATCAAGTTGAGGTGAGGGGAAGACACGAGTTCAAGAGAAATTGGGGCCCAACCAAGTGTCTCTGTATAAAGTTGAAATGGATCAATGAGCATTTGAAAATCTGGGTGAGAGAGGAAGGGGGTAGGGGTTAAAGTCAAGATAATCCAAGATCTGATCAAGATTCTCGATAAAAAAAGGACAATGGGATGTGGAACGAAGAGGACTGGAAAGCAAGGGTTGTATTGAAAGTCAAGCTGGATGGATGTTGGAGTCGAAATGAAATTGCTTGGAGTGAGCACTCGAGGGCTCTATGGCTTAAGGAGGGTGGCGATTGGAATTCAAAGTTCTTCCATTGTTTGGTTAACCTGGGCCTAATTTTGATCGACGTGGTCATTAAGTCTAACAAGGTAGATGTTAGGGACGGCCTTAGAAAGATTTCTTTGAAAAGCATATGAAAGTGACATCCCATGTATGGGTGGGGCTGGAGAATGTGGGCCTTAGAAGCATCTCAAGGATGGAGGTTGAATTGGTCGAGTGGGTTTTTTCTGTAGAGGAGGTGAAGTCTGTTGTGTTTATGATGAATGGTGATAATGTTCACAATCCTGATGTATTCTTAATTCTCTTTTTCCAGAAATATTGGAATATTCTAGAAGACGATGTGATATGCATTATCAATGATTTCCATGCGAATGGGGTACGTAAATATAGCAACTGCTACTTTTATCACTCATTCCTTAGAAGGATGGAGCTTTGGATGTGGGCAACTTAAGGCCAATCAGTCTAGTTAATGGGGTGTACAAGATCGTGGAGACGCTCAAACCGCTCATGGATGAGCTCATTAGGGCTCATTAAACCACTTTCATTTGTGATTGTTAAATTCTTGATGGACTTTTGGTGGCCCATGAATGGATTGAATGGAGGGGACACAATGGTGACTTGGGTTTGGTTTTGAAATTGGACCTTGAAAAGGTGATGAGTGTTAGTTGGCATTGCCTTGATGAGGTCATGGCTTGTGTAGACTTTAAGGGTGTGGCTTTTATGTATGGGTGTTCTAAGCTGATCACTGTCTTAAGGTCAATTTTCGTAAGTCGATTGTGGTTTGGGTTGGTGTTGATCTGGGTTTTGTCTCTAGTACGGTTGAGTTGTTTGGTTGTTAGGTTTAGAGTTTCCCAATTTGGTATTTGAGTCTTCCTTTGTTTGGGGTGTTAAGTGAGGAAGTTTGATTGTAACGCCATTGTTGAGAGGTTTGAGCAGTGTCTTGTGGGCTAGAAGATGGGATTTCTCTCCTTTAGGGGTTACTTGATGTTGATTTCTGTGGTACTTTCAAATTTACTGATTTACTATTTGTTCATCTTTCGGATTCCAATCTCCGTGACTAATTAATTGGAGAGAATCTAATGGATTTTCCTTTGGAAGGGTGGGCATTCATTTTCTAGGGGATTCCCTCTTGTGGCTTGGCATAAGGTCTGTCGCCCTAGGGCGAAGGGTAGGTTGGGGATTCGTAGTGTTTTCTTTCCTTGGGAAGTGGTTATGGCATCTTGGGGAGGTCTCTCTGATTAAGTTTGCCTTTCTGCCCCTGTGGTGGAGAGTGACTGTGGGAAAATGGTATTAGGGGTAGATTTTGGGGAGGGTGAGTTGTCATTTTAGGAGAGTCTCCCCTTTGTGGCCTGGTGTTCTAAAGGTTGGAGTGTGGCATTAGGTTGAGGGTTGGGTGTGGGAACTGGAGTAGGTTTTGGGAGAATCACTAGGTTTATTCCATGCCTTTGGATTATGATTCTTAGGTTTATTTTTGTTGTCATTATAGCCTATTGTCATTATAGAGGAGTGTTTTGTGAGGCTTGATAGCAAAGTTGTGTGGGAATTGAGATTTAGGAGGGATTCCACAGATAGGGAAACATTGGAACTTATTTCCCTGTTTGCTATACTTGAAAATATAGGCTCAAATGTTTTATCTACGTTTTATTCCTACACCTTGTTGTGGGTCAAGAATGGAGATTTCTCAACCATGAGTGGCGGAGGAACTTGTGTAGTCTGGCATAAGTTGATTTGGATCAATTGTGTTCCCTTGAAAGTTCAATGCTTTGCTTGGTAAATCTTTCATATTGGTATTTTCACTAAGGTAGCATTGTAGAGGTGTGGTTTCCACCTTGCTAGTAGATGTGCTTTATGTGGTATGACTATTAAGGATCTTCATCACTTCTTATGGGAGTGTGGGATAACACGTTGGTGGTGGTGCTTCCTACTTGGGAGGGTGACTTTTGAGCAGCGGTTCCGTGGAGATCTTCTAGGAACGATGGAGTTAGGGTGGTAGATGGATGGGGAGGCGGAGGAAGGTAAGGACTGTCCATTCTCATGCGGTGTGGTAAACTTGATGGATTGAGTGGAACCATCAAATCTTTCAGGGAAAGAGCTTGGTTGTGCAAGACCTCCATGACAGAGTCATTTCCTCCATCATGGAATGGTGTCCTGCTCGGGTGATGTTTGTTATTTTAGTTGCTGTCATTTACTAGCCCAAGTGTTGTGGACTTTTACTTTGTTACTTTGTTGCTTGGTTTATCTTCTTGGTGTGCCTTTTCTCTTTTGTATTTTCCTTTAAAATGATTTTCAATAAAATTTTCTTAATTACCTCTCAAAAAAAATCCATGACCCTTTTTTTACAAGCAGATTAGATTTGGTTTTTTGGATTTATTTCTCTGAGTATCATAACTTCCCAAAAAAAGGGCATATTGGTTTCCTTTTTTAGGACTATATTAGATTTGTTTTTAAAATTTTGAAAATTATTTCTTTGTGTATGTATCATAACTTCTCAAAACAAAAGAATATGAGAGACATTGGTTTTCTCTTTTAATAAATTTATTGATTTATTTAATTTTTTTATTTTTTTATAGTGTATTTTATCAAAGAAAAATATCAAAGAAATGTATATATTAGTATGCAAATCAAAATAAGCAAAAAGCTAGTTAGGGTGAATAACGAAAATGTGTTCTTAACCATTGATACAATCTTTCTTTGAACCATATCCTATTACTAAAGGGTTTTTTGTTTGCAAAAGTTAATGTTGATCAAGCACATAGATACATTAATAGTGGATGTCCTTTAACTTTTGTATATCAATAAATAAAAAAAAGAGCTTTATTAACAGGGTAATGTTATGCTTTCAAAAAAAAAGCAATGACGTGGTTCTATCATAAAATTTTATTTTCTTTACACTCTTTTTCTTTTTCCTACACATTTCGATTATTATCATCTTCATTTTCATTGGTTTAAGATTAAAGCTTCTTTGCTTGAAAACTTTATAATACATTATAAATTTCTATGTAGTTTATGTTCCAATTGTTATTATAAATATTGAGATATATATTTTTTTAAATTATTGAATTTTTATTTCCATTTTCTGCATGGTTTTCTCACTGGTTGCTGTCTAAGTGGATAGCTTCGTATCTGTTAGGATATCATGGAGTGATATCATGGTCTCTGTTCTTGTTCATCACTTCATCTATATTTTCTATTTTCTGTCTTGTGACGTGCTTTTCATTATCGTAGCTGTATTGGCTGCAAGATAAACATGGCTGAGATGAGAAGTAGTTAAAATATTTATACATGACGAAGGATGGAATCACATGGCATCCCACTTGTTTAGAAGAGAAATTTCTTGGAAAAATGGAATTCATGTGTGACACATAAGAAAGAGTGATGATATTGATTTTATAAAATTCACTACAAGCATCATGTTAAGTAGTCATGGTGACCAAAGTGAGAAAAGACAGTAGAACAGAGTTAAGAATTTCAGTTTGAAATCATCCTTATTTTAGAGCCTGGTTTAATACTCCCATCAGAATGAGATTTGACTTGATCCATTTATTTAATCACAGCAACAATCAAACCTTATGCAATGCCTTCATAAATCAGTTTTGCCATGGTAGAACTCTTTTTTTTTTTTGTCGATTCTTTCATGGACCTCATATTTTATCCAGTTGCAATCATTTTCCTGTGAACAGGTGAATTTTTGACCACTGCAGAAGCCCGGAGGCGGCAAAAGATCTACGACAGTAATTGGAAGTTTTCACCAGCACTGTTAGTTGTAAGAGAGCATCTTCCATCTGGAAAAGCATGCCTTAGAGTGAATATTGATGCCACAAGGGCTGGAAATGTTGCCCGATTTATCAATCATTCGTGTGATGGGGGGAATCTGTCGTCCATTTTAGTAAGGGATTCTGGTTCAGTTCTCCCTCGCCTCTGTTTCTTTGCGGCAAGGAACATATTAGAAGGTGAAGAGATGTCATTCAGTTATGGAGATGTCAGGCTTAGGCAAAACGGTCGTATTTGTTCCTGCAAAACACCAGGATGCATAGGCATTCTGCCATCAGAAGAAACATGAATTATACTTCAGTCTTCTTCTTCTCACTTTTTAAATGGTAAATATCGTTTTCTAGCAGCTCAAAAGAAGAAAATGTCTGACCTTGTATACTTGTGAAACATGGCCAGATTAACTTTTTCAGTTTCCTTATTAATCTATTATGGGAAGCCTACCGTCCTACTTAATGAGCATACATGCTGTATAGTGACTTTGCCAAATGATTATTGTTAGACTTATTGTTGTATTATATGGGTTAGTTTGTAATAAGGTAATTGGATATTTGTTTACATCCATTCTTGTTTATATTTATGTAATTTATTGATCAAGAACACATTTATATATTATTTATATTTTACTTTACATGGTACGAAAGTATAAGAGAAAATCCTAAGATATCTGCAGTTGTTGGTCTTGTTTTTGGGTGTCGATCAAGTCTTTTGGTTTTCTTTTTAGTGGTGGTCCCTCTTCTACCATCGATAGAGCTCTCAACTCATGTTGCTTACACTATCAAGGCTTTTAGTCCCTTCTGTGGGCCCTTTTAGAGCCTTTAGTACTTTGTGTTGCCATCGACAGGGCCTCGAGTTCCTTGCAACGTTGTTGTTGATAGGGTCTCTAGCCTCTTTTGAGGACATCGTCAGGGCCTCTTGTCCCTTCTGTTGGCGCCATGAGGGCCTGTAATCCCTTCTGTTGGCATCGTAAGGGCCTTTAGTCCCTTTAGCTAGCATTGTTAAGGCCATTTGCCCCTCTATCGATGGCATCAAGGTTAAAAGGCCTCTCTACAGTCGTTGGTGATTATTTGAGGCCATTCTGGTGGACCTTAGACAAGTTGTAGGGCTTGTTTGGTGGTTTATTAGGGTTGTTCTACCATCAACGATCTAGTCGATGGCTATAGTTCATGAAAAGGATTATGTAAACTCTATATTACTATTATTGAGGATGGTTTTTTATTGTCCACTTGTTCTATTATCTCATAGGATGTCTTGGGTCGCTTAACAACTTATTTGGGGTTATTTTTTGTATTGAGGTCCTTTTTTTTGGGTTCTAGATATACCGATTTAGATTGTGTTTATTGAGATTTGTTATGCTTTCCAGGGAATCGCTCATTAAAAACTTAAATGGGACGTTAAAGAAACTCAATGGAAAAATTTACTTGTTGTGGGTACAAAGTTTTGAGACTTTTGTTGCACACTACAAGATCAAGTATATTACACAATCATCTCCTGATGTAAAAGACAATGACCTATGAGGTTTGGTATGTAGATGATGTAGCTATTGTTTCCTGTATGGTGAACAGTGTGGATCTGAGTGTTACTCGGGGTGTGATGATCTTACAACCTGCTAAGAAGATCTGGGACACTTTGAAGCAGATGTATGGCTATGAGAAGAGCATCTCATGTGTTTTTGAGATATACAAGTAGATTTATACGATAAGGATAGGAGATAGTTCAGTCTAGGATCATTTTGCTATTCTTTGGGCTGTTCTGGATGAGCTTGATATATATTAACCATTAACATCTAATGTTATTACTATGCGTTAATATCATGAGGAGCTAGCTGTTGTCGCCTACCTTTCTAGCTTGACCTTGGAACTCTTGTCTCAAGTTCTGGGTCAGATTCTTGGTGCAAATTCCGTTCCTAGCCTTGAGACCACCTCTTGACTTCTACGCATCTCCATGGGTACTTTTACTTCTATTTTAGATCACTCTGCCATGATTGCTACTTGCGGTAGTGGTTCAGCTTGAGAAGGAGGCCGATGTGGATGTATGGATGGCTGAGCTTGCCTTCCATGTGAGCATTGTGGTCACACTAACCACAGATAAGACTACTGTTGGGAGAAGTTTGGGAGATTAGATTGGGCATAGGTCTCTACTGAAATATAGAATATTTTACCTATTGATATTCTTACTACGAATACTTTGTCCATGACACTCTCTCAGGATGAGTATGCTCAGTACCTTCAATTCCGAAAGCGCTTGTCTTTTACTACTATGGCATCACATGCTATTGCCTTTTCCTTAGGTATCTCTACTTTTTTGGCCTTTAAGGAAAGTTCTTAGATTATAAATGCAAGAGCATCATCCCACATGATAGGTACTATTGACCTTTATTCATGTATATTCCAGTTACCAGATATTCGATTGGTTTCTATTGTTGATGATAGGACTTGTCGTGTTTCTAGACAAGGTACTATTTGTAGATACCCTAATTTTACCAATTTTGCAGGATGGGTCTGGTGGTTGAGCTCAAACCCCTTAACCTAGGCCATTTGGTTCATGGAAGCCCATTTGGGCCCATGAAGGCCCACTAAACCCTGATTGAGCCCATTTGGGCCCACTACACCATTTCAAGCCTAT
>JAMKQA010031849.1:0-15377 GCA_024699735.1 Posidonia australis
AGAAATTTATTCATATTTTTTAATCTATAACAGAAGCTTCCGTCCCTATTGAAGTTGTTGTCGCTTTCTTCTGATTCGTCGTTTAAGTTTAAATTTTTTAGACGATCAATTGTATCATACCAATCTTTCAAGCAAACAGAGGCTTCTATAGATTTTTCTGATAATTTACATCTTCTATCACTTAAAACTCTTTTTTCTACAGAAAAGGCAGACTTCGACGCCACAGTAGACGCCATAATCATTAGTAAATCTTTAGCCATCCTAGAAACTATAGAAAATCTAACAGCAATACTAGACCACCACTTTAATACATCTAAGTTATCTATTTCAATATCACTAAATGCAAGCTAACATTCTAAATAAATTTCTAATTCATTACTAGTTGTTGATTTTACATATTTTCCTTTTTTCTTATTTAATCTACTCCAAAATGAACTACTACTACTACTACTACTACTACTACTACTATGTGATCCTACAAAACTAGATGTGTGTGCACTAGAACTACTTTCACCATAATTATTAACATATTCTTCAAATAATGCATATAAAATTTCCTTAATTTTATTATTATATCCATCTATTCTTTCATTTTGATTCATATTATTAAAAATATCATCTACAAGTACCATGCAATTAACTAATCTATGCCTAGGATCCATGATTAAAGCTAAATATGATCACATTGGAGGCTCATTCCAATAATTATTATATTTTTCTTCCATCATTTTAATAATATATTCAAATTGTGGGAATTGTCTATATTATTGACAAGTATTTGTAATATTAAATAAATTAACTAAAACTAAAGAACTAGTAGGATAATATTGACCAGATAATTGATTAGTTTTAGTATAAAATGGTTCTAAAAATGTATGAATTACATTAGCATTATTGCAATCTTCATCATTTAATAAATAATTAGATCTTGAATTATAATATGTTGTAATTACGTTACTATAAGATAAACATGAAGTTAACATATCATATGTTGAATTCCATTTATGTTAAACATTTAATTTAAATTTTTTAGCTTTTATACCTTGTTCTGCACATAAATATCTAAATTCTTGAAATCTTTTACCTGATGTTTGAATAAATAATTAGATCTTGAATTATAATATGTTGTAATTACATTACTATAAGATAAACATGAAGTTAACATATAATATGTTGAATTCCATCTATGTTGAACATCTAATTTCAAATTTTTTAGCTTTTATACCTTGTTCTGCACATAAATATCTAAATTCTTGAAATCTTTTACGTGATGTTTGAATAAATAATATAGCTGCTCTTATATTTTCTATATAAGGTCAAATGTAATGTATACATTCTTGTACAATTAAATTTAAAATGTGACAACAACACCTACAATCACCATTTAATATAGGTTTTAAATTTCTTTGTAATATTCTTACTGCAACATTATTATTAGAAGCATTATCAAAAAATATTGTATTAATTTTATTATATATTTTAAATTCTTTACTAATATCTTCTATAATATTTGCTATGGTTTTTCCAGTATGTGGATGATCAAAAAGTCTAAAAGCAATTAATCTTTTTTGTAAATTTCATTTTATGTCTATCCAATGTGCTGTTAAACATAAATAAGGAAACTTATTTGGACCTGTCCAAACATCACAAGTTAATGATATTTTACATAATAAACTAAAAAACATTCCAATTAAAATTTCTTTATCTTTTTTAAATGTTTTATAAATTATATTTTTCGTAGTATTCCTAGAATGACCTTTAAATTGTGGGTTTAAATAATTTTGCACACAACTTTCAATTTTTTTATTTCCAGAAAAATTAAAATGTTGCTCATCTTGTACTATAAATTTTGTTACACTGTATTTTGCTTTTTCTGTATTATATTTCCAATTAACTATTCCATTAGAAACAACATGTAATTTAGATTGTCTTAATTCTGTATTATCATCTTTATTATGGGAAGCTATACATTTTGTTAAATGCCTAGCAATATGACCTACACCCCCACCCCTAGGATAGTATATCTTGAACCACAATATTTACAATAACATTTATTTTCATTTATGGGATCTAGGGTTACATGTTCCCAAATCCATGACCTTTGCTTCCTAGATTTTTAATTCTAGTAGATTGTATTTGTAGGGTTGTTGTGGTTTGAGATTGTTCTGACTCTTAGGTAAGGTTATACTCAGGGTTAGGGATATAATCATGACTTCCTACATTAAAAGGATAATCCATTTTTAAGGCTAAAAAATTGATAATAAAAAAAACCTTAACCCAAAAAACCCAAAACCCAAAAATAAAGGGATTAGAGGTAAAGAAATAGGAGGGATTAGAAGTAAAGAAATTGATGGGCGCCTGACCGACTGTCAATGGACACAGATGTTGGACCGCTGGACAGTTGGAGATGGAGCCCGGAGTCTAGAGTGTAAGATTGTTGTTGATTAAGAATGAAGACCGGAGTTTGGAGTCTAGAGCCAAACTTGTATTCCACACAATGGAGAAAAGTTGAAACTTAGGGAGAAGAGTTGAGAAATTAAGAGTGTAATTTAGAGAGAAGAGAGATGGATAATTGAGAAGGAGAGGAGTTTTGAAAAATGAGAAGAATGAGTTGGTATTTATAGAAGAAGTGGTGGGTCAATTATGAAAAATAAAAATAAAAAATTTAAATAAACGTTGCACATGTGAACGTTGTTATGCAACGTTCATTTTTTCTTTTTTCAAAAGCAGGCCGACCCAGCCCATCCCGGCCTGCCATTAAAACGGGCCCATGATTGGGCCTACTAAAACTAGCTAAATGGGCCCAATTCATGGGCCCGGTATCGGCCCGATTTTTTTTCGGGTTGGACAGGTCCGAGCTAAAATAAGGGTCGGGTCGGGCCGATTTGGGCCTGCCCTCCCTAATTTACACCTTTACCGATATGTGGATGAGTGGGACTATTCTTGAAAGACTACCCCAAGGGAAAAGGGAAGATATTCTCTCCACGCCCTTCCACTTCCAAGACGCTGAGCTCCACAAGTTTTGAGAGCTCTAGAAAGAAATGGAAGGAGCACTCTAACTCTATGACTAAGGGATGTAGCATCACTAGGGTGTTGGGAATAGCCAGACTGGCTCTAATAGTGGTCTAGAAAGAAGGACTTGCTACTTCTGTGGTCAGTTAGGGCACGTGGTAGCGCAGAGTACACACCAAAGTCCGAATCTGGACAGCATAAGGTGTTATAACCGTGGAAAGATCAGACATTTCAAGAAGAGCTACCCTGACCCTTCAATACTAGCTAGTGATGCACCTCATCAACCAACCAAGGGAAGACTATTCGCCATCTCTGCTCCAGATATTGGTTTCTCAAGGGACGTCGTAGAGGGTAAGGAGTAGTGATGTTATTGTAATGTGAACTTTTAATATAGTAATGTAACCAGAACTGTTCTAGTAGTAATGATTATGGTTATAATGTATGTTGTTAAGTTCTTTATTTGTAGTTTATCATATGGCCTGAGTTTTATTCGACTCAAGGAGTACGTTCTCCTTTATCTTCGAGTCATTCGCGATGGAGATTGGAGAAAGGTCGGCTAAGTTAGCTTTCCACCTTGATGTAGTAAACCCATTAAGAGAGCACAGCTTAGCATGGAGGTACCTGTGGTCAATTGATGTCAAGATAGGTGACAGGGATTTCAAGGCCAATCTGATTGTGATGGATATGTAAGAGTTTGATGCCATATTGAGAATGGACTAGCTGGCACAGCATTCAGCAATGATAGACTGTGCAAAGAAGTGAGTATTGGCAGAATGTCCAAGCTAGGAATGGTGTATGGTGCAAGAAACCAAACTAGGTGAGCCAAGGAAAGTAATATCAACAATCAAGGCCTACCACCATCAAGCAAAATGCAGCATAGGCTACCTTGCCTGTGTAACAGTCTTCTTTTTACCAGTGTTAGGAGTACATGATATACCAATCGTGTAAGAGTACCTGACATCATTCCAGAGGAGTTACCCAATATGCCACCATAGAGGAAAGTGGAATTTTTTGATTGATCTATTGCTAGAATCAAGCCCTATCTCAAAATATTCCATATAGAATGGCACCTACTAAGTTGAGAGAGCTCCGAAGTCAGCTGCAAAAATTGTTGGACAAGGGATTCATCTATCCAAGCATGTCACTTTGGGGAGCATTGGTACTATTTGTCAAGAAGAAGGATGATTCACTCTAATTATGCCTAAACTATCGGATGTTGAATCAAATCACAGTAAAGAATAAGTATCTGCTACCTAGAATAGATGACTTGTTTGATCAGTTACAAGAAGCCTCGATTTTCTCAAAGATAGATTTAAGATTAGGATATTACCAACTTCGGATGACATTTCTGGACCTGGTATGGCTAATACGAATTCTTGGTCATGTCATTTGGGTTGACAAATGCTCTGACTACTTTTATGAACTTGATGAACAGAGTATTCAGGTCCTACCTAGATCAGTTCGTAGATGTGTTCGTGGATGACATGCTGGTATATTCTCCTGATATAGAGACCCACCAGATGCACTTGAGGACGGTGCTAGAGACACTGAGACAGTACCAACTCTACGCCAAGTTCTCTAAGTGGGAGTTTTAGCTAGAAGAAATGGCATTCCTTGGAGGCATCATTTGGGGAGACGGCATTAAAGTGGATCCAACTAAGGTGGAAGCAGTAAATAGTTGGGTCAGACCTAAGAACGTCATGGAAATCAAATGTTTCTTGGTTTTGACAAGATATTATCGAAGATTTATCTAGAATTTCTCCAAGATTATTGCATCTTTGACTAGACTGACTTAAAAGGAAGTTCCCCTTGTATGGGATTGGCAATGAGAGGAAAGCTTCAACGAGCTAAAAGCCTGTCTTGTCACCTCTCTAGTTTTGACCTTGCCTTCTAGGTGTGGTGGTTTCATAGTCTATAGTGATGCTCATGGGACTAGTTTAGGGTACGTCCTGATGCAACATGGAAGGGTGGTGGCATATGCCTCACATCAACTGAAGGACCATGAGAAGAATTATCCCACCCACGATTTAGAGATGGTTGTAGTAGTTTTTGCCTTGAAGATTTGGAAGCATTATGTGTATAGCGAACTATTTGAAGTATTCACATATCATCGTAGCCTGAAGTACATCTTCACGCAGAAAGATTTGAATATGAGACAAAAGAGTTGGGTGGAATACCTCAATGATTATGACTTTAGCCTGTCATACCACCCAT
The DNA here is from genome assembly GCA_024699735.1 of Posidonia australis. Lineage (NCBI taxonomy): Eukaryota > Viridiplantae > Streptophyta > Magnoliopsida > Alismatales > Posidoniaceae > Posidonia > Posidonia australis. Next base: position 5,227 of record JAMKQA010031849.1, read on the forward strand.
GAAAGGCTAATGTAGTTTCAAATGCCCTAAGCAAACGCACTCATGTCATGGCCAGCCAAATAATCAAAGAATGGCATCTATTGGAGGGGTTGGTCAAGTGTAGATCATAGAGATAGTCTTAGGGACTTGTTAGAGCCTAAATGGCGAATCTATTTGTTCGCCTGAGTTTACTAGAGGCTATTGTGACTGCCAAGCAGTTGGACCCATTTGTGTGGGATATATGGCAAAAGCTGGAGGCGGGAGAGGCGCCTCATTCTTAGTTGATGGTGGGCTAAGGTACGACCTACAAATGTACCTGCCTCAAGTGGAGGAAGTGAAACATAGACTACTTGACAAAGCCCACCGATCTAGATATACTACTCACCCAGGAAGCACCAAAATATACAAAGACTTGAAGAGAAATTTCTAGTGGCTGGGGATGAAAAGAGAAATTGATGAGTATGTGGCTAAGTGTGTGACCTGCTTGATGGTGATGCTAGAGCACCAGAAGCCTAGAGGAACTCTGCAATCTCTAGATATTCCAATCTGGAAGTGGGAGCATGTGTTGATGGATTTCATGATAGGATTACCCAAAACTAGGAGAAAGAATGATACAAAATGGGTAATCGTTGACCAGCTCAGCAAATCAGCACACTTCATGCCTATGAGGGTAAATTGTCCCCTATTGTAGCTGACAGAATTGTACGTGTTTGAAATAGTACGGTTGCATGGAATTCCAATCTCAATCGTGTCTGATAGAGATACTCGATTTACCTCAAGGTTCTAGGGAGCATTGCAGGAGGCGTTTGGCATAAAGTTAAACTTCAGCACCACCTTCCACCCTCAGACAAATGATCAAACTAAAAGAACTATTCAAACATTGGAGGACATGTTGAGGGCCTATGTCTAAGACTTTGGAGGAAGCTGGGAACATCACCTACTGTCAATTGAGTTTGCCTACAACAACAGCGATCACTCCAACATTGAGATGACTTTGTATGAGGCTCTATATGGCAGACCATGTAGGACACCTACCTGTTGGAGCGAGGTAGGCAAACGTTAGCTTGTGAGCCCAAAGATTGTGTAGAAGTACAAAGAAATGGTGGATTTGATCAGGAAGAGATTGGTGGCTGCACAAAGCCGACAGAAGAACTATGTAGATAGGAAGCGCAAACCTTTGGGATTCAAAGTAGAAGACTTCATTTTCTTAAAGGTATCACCAACCAAGGGAGTGGCAAGATTTGGAAAATAAGGCAAGCTAAGTCCATGCTACATCGGACCCTATTAGATTTCTAGAAGGATTGGTGAAGTGCCATACATGTTGGATTCGCCACCAAAACTCTCTGGTGCGTATAACATCTTCCATGTATCGATGCTAAGGAAATGCTTGGTAGACGTGTCCCAAGTAATATCAGTACAGTTAGATGAGTTGCATGAAGACCTGTCTTTGGTAGAGGATGTCGTATAGATATTGGATTGGAAGGAACAAGTCCTCAAGAACAAAATGATTTCTCTAGTATTGGTTCGGTGGCGGCATCATGGTACCAAGGAAGCTACCAGGGAACGTGAGAAAGACGTGTAGATGCAAGACCCCCATTTGTTTGACTAGAAGCAAATTTTGGAAACGAAATTCTTTTAAGGGGATAGGATGTAATATTCAGGAATTCAAAAAGGATGTACCTTTGTAATAAAGAATGAGATTATGTAATTTCATACTTTATCATTAATGAATGATATTGGTGATTATGATAAATATGTGGTAGTTTTTCCTTGTTAATTTGTGGCTTGGTTTGCTAAGTAAGTATAGGCCAGACGAATGTAGCAAGCGGATATAGAAGGTGGTTCCTTCAAGTGCAATTAACAAGCATATAGGACACATGCATATGACCAACGCGGATGACTAGCACTAATTGCCAACACATCGTACAAACACAATAATGCACAGCCAAAACACAGTGAACGCCATTCTTTCCACGTCGCCTGCCACAACACTACCTTACGCTACCTATGCCACTTGCCCTGCGACACCACCTAACCATAGCTCCAGGAAGTTGTTGGTGGCTAAAAACATTATAAACGCAGCCCAAGACCCCCATGTGAAGGCATCAGTCGTGAGGAATGAGAGGTGAAGGAGAAGAAGAAGACAAAAGGGAGGGAAGGAAGGAGAGAAAAAGAGAGGGAAGAAAGGGAGGAAGTTGCTGAAGGAAGAGGAGGTGTTATCACCGAAGACCACCAAAAAAGAAAGGAAGCCGCTGGCAATCCAAAACAGTACACATCCCACCCATTTCTCTTCCTCTCATTTAGTAGAAATCATGTAGAATATCATGATCTGAATGTGTGATAGAGGATTTAGGATAATCTGTGTTTTATCAAGGTTTTTACATTGATTTTTCAACCTAGGTTCATTGTTCTGGTTTTTCTATCAAAGATCGGGCGTAACTTGTAACACCTAAAAATTCATTTAATTTTAAATACATTTTTTAATGAATTTTATAATGTACGGGTGTTACTAGTGTAAGGCTATTTTGGTAATTCTGTGGTTTTGTGCTTGGGCCCCACTGTTTGGCCTGTCTTGTGCCTTGTCCTTTAGTAGAGGCACTGTGACTGTGCTCTTGTGTGCATAGACGTGCAAGTGTGTGGTGTTGTTGGCCTCTTGCTTTGAGACTGGTTGTTGGGCCGGGGACGTGCAGGTGCATGTGCGTGCATGCATTTAGTGGGTGGATGCATGCATATCTAACCCTTTCTACACGTATAAGAAGAGGTGGATGGGTCATAGTTTCTCTCTCACTCTTCCTTCCCCTTCCCTTCCCGCCATCTTCCTTTTCTTCTTTCTCTCCTTCCCCACTCGCACGCATAGCCTTACTCCACACCTCTGAGCTCAACTGACACCTACAAGTCTAGGTACCTAGGTCATATAGTGTATCCTGCAACTATGCAAGGGTTTCATATCACTTGGTCCAAACTATACCCTAAGTCTCAACACCTGGAACAAACGGAGTGTCATACCTCCGAGTCCAACTAGCACCATGACCCACAAACCTCAACCTCAACTTCATGAACGACAATCAAGGAGTATCATACCTCTAAGATCCGACAAATACTTACTTTAGCATCAAGGCGTCAAAACCTCAACCTAGGAAATGTGCCTAACCACCCAGGAATGCAGCCAACATCCCCTGGTTCCGTTAGCATAATCCTTTGATTTGTTGGTCCACTACAAATAGAAAACTACAAAAAACTCTTTCCAAAACTTTTGCAAAGCTATGCATTTCTCTTCCAAAACTCTTTTGGAAAACTATTTTGAAAACATTTTCAAATCATTTCTCGACACTCTACAAAACATCGTATCAAATATTGTAAGGAAAACTGCAATGAAAACCACAAACTCTAAGCCATTTCCTTTTCCCAAATTTTTTATAAAACTACTTTCCAAAAACACCCATATCTTTTTAAAGCTTCAAAAACCATTTAAAGTTCCCAAGCCCAAAGGAAACCATAATTAAACATCTTCAAGGTAAAAACTCACCCTACGGAATCACACAGAAACCAAGCAGTTGTCTCGAAGTCCCTAATGTCTTTCTTGACCAAACACCAATATAATTACACCTAAACAGTGACATTGAATACCTATTTCAGTGCACCGCATCAGAAACTAGTCATCTTCTAATCCTAGGGTAAAACATTATCCTTAAGTCCGTCTAAAGCACTTAAAGGGCAAAACCTAGTATTTCAAGATTATTTAGTCTTTTATGCTATCCACAATTCATGGGGAATCTTGATAATGTATTTTAGACACTTTCTAATTCATCTCCAGTGATTCTATTAATTATTATTATCGTTATTATTGCAAAAACTTTTGTAACATCCAAACTACAATTTTAAGTCAACAATAGTTACCAGAGGGCTCCTCGGAGCTAAGTTGGCCAACTATCGGGTGCGGCCCATGCTGATTGGGCACCCACTGGCACCCCACAGCTGTCAGGTGCACCACCTTGGCACGCCAGCAATTCGTGTTGGCAAGGTGTGCCACCAAGGAGCGCCCTAGGCTCTACAAAAAAACCAACGAATGATACCCATCTTGCAAACTCTACTAAACCCACCACAAAGCATGGAAATTCACATATAACCTACCAAAACAAAAATCTTTGAGTCTATGTTCACATGGAAGAAAAATCATTCATAGTCAATACCCATAACTCAAGATATATGAGATTAAAGCAAGAAGGCTCAAACTAAAATAACAGTGAAACCACCTTTGAAAAATCCTTCGAAAATTTACTGAAAATCCACCAAAAATTCACAAGATCCTCAACATGTATCCAAGACATCCCACACAACATATTTTTAGTAATCTTAAGCTTAAAAAAAAATCTGAAGAGATGAGGTGTATTCCTATTCCTTCCTCTTCCTCCTTTTCTTCTTCTTCTTTCTTCCTTCTCTTTCTCTGTTTTCATTCTTCTCTTCTTCTTTACTACTTGAGTTAGCCCTCTCTCACTCTTTCTATCTTTCTCAATTTCCCTCTCCCTCTCTCTCTCTCTCTCACACATTTTTTCTCTACTTCTTCTCTCTCCCTACTCCACTCTTTCTTCTTTCTTCCTTTCTTTCTTTTTGTTTCTTCTTCCACTTCTTGCTTCCTCTTGAGCCTTCCTCCCTTTCTTCTTCCTTTTTTTTTACAATGCATGCATGCCTTCTCCCAATAATCACCCTCCCCCTCACGTAGCCAACATTTTCCCATTATAAATTTCATGTGAATATTTGCGTAAAAGTCACAAAAGAAAGGGAAAATCTCTCAAACATGCATTTTCATGAAATAAATCACAGGTTGGGTCACAGGCACCACAGTGGCTTTCAGTGTTATTTCTATCCTTGACCCAGCACACGCATGGGTTACCACACATCAAGTTTGATCATGTTCCAATAAATCAAGGAGAAGCCACAAGTAATAATTCCACCAACCAAATAAATGGATTTAATCCTTACTTAAGGTTATTTAAATCCACCAAACCAAAATACAAAAACTAGCCGTCTTCACTAAAGATAACTTAATCACTAATTAATTATTATTATTAATGATTAAGTAGGAGAGTAAAGGTTCGAGATGTTATATATAGAGGGAGAGAGGCATTTATAGGCAAATTATCAGGTAAGGCTTGTCCTTACTTTTGTTGGGTAAGGTCCTTCATCATCTACCGTTAACAACACATCCCATGATTGATATTAAATCTAGATTTTAAATTAGCAAAACCATATGTTGTAATGATAGTTTTGTGAATTTTTATTTTCCCTCCATGTTCATTTATTGTTAATGGTTTATGTTAACTGAATAACATTAATATCCTATTATACTTTAATATCCTTTTTATATGGTAATATCAATTTTTTTTATTCGTAACATTTTAGTTTTTTTATTTTTAGTTTCAATTTCAATTTTACATTCCTTTGTTTTTATTTTAATGTTACTAATTTTGCTATTTTAGTTTCAATATTTGGGATCTTCAATGTTTTAATATCACTATTTTTAACATATATTTTTATAATAAAAAATCTAGATCTCCCTTTCTTCCCCTCTTCCACTTCCTATAGTTGAGGGAAAAAAAATGACAAGGAGAAAAAGAAGAGCAGATGGGGTGGGGGACTTAAAGAATAGAAGAAGAGAACATTTGACTTCTTTTAGAGAGAGAAATAAGAAAAACCCAACTCTTACTCCCCATAAACAATTAACAAACAACTAGTAGAAGACTAGTTAGAGGATAGGTCGGAGGGAACGAGAGGAACCAAAACCCATCCAGAGACGAAGTAGAAGGCCAATATAGAAGAAGAAATAAGAATGACTCCACTCAACCCAATCTAATACCACTTTGGTGTCTGCAAGGACACAACACGGCACAAACAACTCTCTCTCTCTCTCTTTGGAGATGAAGGACAAACAATGAAAGAACCCAACAAAATCTCCGATCCAAAACCAAAAGTGACCCCTATGGGGAGAGGAGCAAGTGGGGTGGGGGGAAGGGGAAAGATTGAAGGGTAGTGGGAGGAGAGGGTGTTGGGCATCCGAGCTCGTCGATCCCTCACCCAATCCCGTTGCTAGATGTGAGATATGGTGAGAAGGGCATCTAAGGAGAAGGAGGCATGAGGAGGACTATGCAACGAGAAGGAGGGCATCAAAGATTGCGTTGAGGTGTCAGGTCATGGACTACATAGGGACATAAGGAAGGGCAAGGGGGGAGAGGGGGGAGGAGGCATGAGGGAGGATTGCACAACAAGAGGGAGGACGTCTACAGAGGAGGACATTAGGAGCGTGGACAGGGAGAGGAGGAGGACACAGTGGCTATAGGTGTCGAGAGGGTGGAAAGGGTTGGGAGTTGGATTGGGCAGCTATGGGCATCAAGATGGAGGAGAGGGATGGGAGGAGGACTGACTAGTTGCAGCTAGAGGCGTCTAGGGCCGATGTCAGGATGGGAGGGCATCAAGAGGGTGGTGGGTTTCAGCAATTGTTTTTGTTTTGAGGATAGGAGTTTTAATAATTGACAGAGAGAAATTTTAAATTTTAAATTTGAAATTCAAAATTTTAGTGGTTTTTGAAAATGGTTTTTGATTTTGATCAAAATCTAATCATGGATAATTTTCATGATGAACGAACAGAATTAAGGGCCTTACCATCTAAAAGTAAGGACAAGTCTTATCTGATATTAACTATACATATACACATGCATATACATATATATCTATATAGCCTAATTTTCTGGTAGGGTCTGACCCTAATTAGCATAAGTAGGGCTCTAAATCTTGGCTCTTTATTTTGCATCTTATGGTTGTGCACAATTATTATTTTATGATATTTTTTATGTACCCTTTTATTAGTTGGCATATTTCTCTCTCCTAGTGTAACATCTGTACCTGGTTTTCCATTTAATATAAACCATGGAATTTCTTGTAATTATTGTGTGTGGTTTATTAACAGTAAATCCAGGTTGTGTTTGTTGGTTGTGGTCTCTCTCTGTGTTTTGTGCCCCTGGTTTCTCCTTTGTGGTGTAACTTCTTTCGTTTGTGGGTCTGTTGTGCAATTGGGACCCAAGTTTGGGGGTGAGACCCATTTGAGGTTGGACCTGGTCAAAGGAGCCCAACCCCCATGTGACTGGAGCCGCCCATTCTTCCCCGTGACCACGAACCTGTCCTCCTACTCATGAGACTTGGCAGAGAGGGCTGCTCGTCCCGTCCCTTTGACAGCAGGGAGGCTGGCAGGGGGCCAACGGAATCCGGGGGATGGCAGGCACGACAGTGGCTTTTAAGGGAGGTATGCTGCATGGGGGAGGAGTGGAGAAACCAGAGAGAGCGAGAGGTAGTGCGGAGGCTGAGGAGGAGTCGCGCGTTGGAGGAGATCGCACGAGTGCAGGGGGAGGCTGGTGTTGTGCACCGCTAGAGCTTGAGGGCATGCAAAGCTCGCCGGAGCCAGGTACGCATCTCCCCTCCTCCTTCCTTTTCCGGTTAGGGCATGTTGAGGATTAGGGTTAAATCATGAATAATGATGTTAAAATCATGCAAAAATATGGGAAATGTTGGGAAAGTGATGAATCATGTGTTTGTGGTGATATGATGCTAATTCGTGGTTGATTCGTGAGATTTTGCTAATTGTTGTGAAGCATGCTACAGTGATTTCCATATGAGTTTTATGCCTTTGTGAATTTCCATAGAACAACATGCTTAATGGATTCATGTTTTGATTGAGGGGTTTTGAAGTAGACTTGGAGGTCTACACCCTGTGTTTTACTTGTAATTTTTGTGGTGTTTTTGAGGGGTCCGCTCCTTACTCCCACTTTGGGGAAAAGTGACAACATAGGTTGGGGTGGTTTCCGCAATCGCAGAAAAACGGTATGCCGAACTGGGTTCGGTATGCCAAAATGCTCCTAGGTGGTTCCCTGGACCACTGATTCGGATGACCGAAGCATTTCAGTCCACCGAATCAGGGGGTTTCAGACGATCGGATGATTTCAGTTGATCGTTCTGGCAGGGGACTGATAAAATGATAGAGGATTTGGAATGTTGAAATATTTTGGTCGACCGAATCAGAGAATTTCAGTCGACCAGGACCCAATTCGGTATGTCGAATCAAAACCCAGGGCAATATTGAAAAATGCTTAGAAAAAGGTTGATAAATATGGATAAATACATGATAAATGTATGAAATGCATGGAAATGACTTGTGAGATGATGCATGCAAATATGTTGTTTTTAATGATGTTTTCCATGAATATGAAACATGGCTTATGTGTATGAATGTGGACACATGTGAGGGGTGATTGCATGGTATAATGACCATGAATGAATGTGTGGGTTTAAAAACCATAGATGATGATGTGACGCATAATGCGTGTGATTTACAAAGAGTTTTATGAATGGAAAATGGTTTTGACAAATGTTTTGAAAAGAAAAATTACATATGGTTTTAAAGAGACTAATGGAATTGTTGGAACCACAATGAAACCAGGACTTGCCGACGAGGCAGTGAGACCTCTGGAGATGTCGGGGACGTGTCCTTGGTTGTGGTTGCCATGTTTATGGTCTGGGGTAGGAGCCTCGAGATTGTGGTGGTACTGTAGGACCCGGGGTGCGAGAGACCCGGACTACCCTCAGTACCGGTGCTAGACGGGTCTGGGGTTAGAGTCCCCAGGTGCTCGGGCACCAGGGCGTCCCGAGGACGCACTCCATGCTTGTACCAGTGAGGGTACATTTTGAGGCTGTGGCGGGGGTGGTTGAACTCCAGCACGGGGTGGTTCACCACAGCACTGCAATGTGGGCGTGGTGACATGGAATCCTCACCAGCTGCTTGTGGCCAGGTCGATCACCTGTGGCTAGGGTGATTCGACCAGTTTTCGAATGGAAAAATGTGGATTTGTGTGTTGGACTAGTTCTTAGCCTAGATTTGTGATAAGTTGTGCTAATGGTTTTAAATGATGTTTTGGGCTAGGAAACTAGATGAAATGATTTACTTCTCTTGTGTTGAGTATAAAGGATTATGAACGAGCATGAGGTTTTGAAGGAAAAGAAAAGAAAGTTTGAAATGGCATTGTTTTCAAAGTTTTTCTAATTGAATATGTGGTTTCGGTGATAGTAGTTTCCTGGCAAATGTTTTCGTGGGTTTTATCGTTGTTTTTGGAGCGCATATTGGGTGACATTCCTATCACTCACGCGTGTTTTCCTTGTCTCCTATGTTTCCGGTGCTCAAGTGTAGGAGCAGTCTAGTCTGGTGCATCTTTTCGAGCCACGTTTGCCGCACACAAGTTTGGGCGATTAGCTTTATTTATTTAATTCTATCATTTAGATTCTTTTAGCTGCTCTTGGATAGTTCTTGTATTGTTGTGTAGCACTGGGGTGTTACACCTTGTTGGTGATTTTGATTTAAAATTAGATTTTGTTGGCATTAGTTGATAGAGAGAATATTGGGGATATTAATGGACGTGGGATTGATTGGTGGCTTTCTCTCTCCAATTTAAACAATAATACAATGAAATACTAAAATAGCCTGGTAAAATTTGTGTACCGAAATTTAAGGGATCATTCATAAAGGGATCCTCAATTACAGTAGTTAAGTCTATTTTGGTATTTTACAAATCTTTACAATAATTGCCATTTCAAAATAAATGGCTGAGATGTGATCTGTACATTTGTAGCGGATGGTTAAGATTTGGGCCCCACTTTTATTAAGTAGGGCAGGGCCCTACTAAATCATTACTTTATATATAAATATATATGTATATATATATATATATATATTGTCACGCCCCAAATTTTCCATAATAATTTAAACAAATTAAATTACGGGAAAACTAAAGCTAAACAGTAAAATATCTAACCACTAGGAACCTGTGTGTGCAGCTAGCAGACTCCAGACAATATGCACTACTCTAAACCAAATGCATGCCTGCACCTGCGAACAAAACCACAAGGAAAACGCATGAGTGACTAAAGTCACCTAGTACGCACCCCACGAAAACCGCGGAAAACAAAACCATAATCAATTTTCCTTTTGAATTTCTTTCGCAAACTCTTTTCTCAAAACCTCAGAAACTAGGCCCACATTGGCCAAAACCACAAACCAGGGCTCCACTGGCCCAAAACCACAAACAACGGCCCTCAATGGCCAAAACCACACATAGTGAGTCGTGAAGCCCGGC
>JAMKQA010031850.1:0-23600 GCA_024699735.1 Posidonia australis
CAATGAGGAAATTGGGAGCCTGCTTGCAAGATGTGTCAAGTCCTCCTCATGTGCCACTACCCTAAGAGCTTAGGATGTGAGGGAGAGATTTCAGAGGATTGGGCTAAATGCACAAATTCCCATGGGACCTATATCTCGTGAGAGAGTTAAAATGTTAGGTCTAGAAAGAGAGTGAGCAGCAAAATATACACAAGACCTAAGAGCAAAAAAAAAAAATAAGGAGACAGAAGTAGCAGACAGAAGCCTAGCTCCACCGAGAGAGGCATGTAAGCAACCTTACTCCTACCTTTTAGCTTGGAGTGGAGTAGAAGCACACACTTACTATGCCCAAATGATCAAAGGGACTAGCCACCCCTTCAACACAGCAGAAGTAGCAGCCACCCTCCTCAGCATAAGTGTTTATTACCTTCAAGCAGGAGTAGGGTCTGTTGACATGCCTATGAGGGAGAAAAGAAAAATGAATCCTCAAAAAAAGTAGGTATAGGACCTTAAACATTTGGCATGGGGCCCATAAATCTGAAGGAGTGCAACCAATAACCTAAGTGCTTAGGTTAGTGTCACATGAGTCGAGGGCACTGTCACCTCTTATAGCAGGCAAAACAGGCTTCCTTGGCACTGAGGGCACCAATGTATCTATTAGCCATTTCTTTGCATTTCCACAGCATTATTTATTTTGAAAAGCATCTTATTCGCATCTCGACCAGGGGCATGTCAGCTGCCTTATGAGTCGTGTTAGCATTTAATTAGAACGCATTTTTTAAGCTTGATTGCAAGCATTATTTTCCGCATTTCGACCAGGGGCATGTTGGCTGCCTTATGAGTCGTATAAGCATTTAGCATATATCACATTCACTTTGCAAGGCATTTTGCTCGTATTATGGCCAGGGGCATGTCGGCTGCCTTATGGGTCATGGTCTAAGCAAGCAGGCATTCAGCCGGGGGCATGATAATCACTTCTTTTAAATGGAGGAATTTGAAATCAAAGACATATTGATCCTGGTTAGCAGATATGAATTTGCAAGAATTAGTAAACAATGCAAAGCAAAATCAACGTTATTATGTCCTATCAGGAGTACAAGCATCTAATCAATACGAGGCCTCTTTGAGTTGCTAGCCTCCTTGCTATCGCTGCCACCAGGCGGATCCTTGCTCGAGGTCCATATCTCCTTGATCTCCGCCTCATACCTGGTTGTGCAGCCCAAACCTTTGACGAAAGCAAAAGGAGAAGACCTGGTGCCATCGCTCATCAGTCAAGCCAACCTAGCAGTGGATGCATTAGAGCCCGCAACATGCTTTTTCAGCCTATCCGGACAGGGGCTTTGCTTTATGAAATCCTGGCAGAAGCCAAACTGGCGAAGAACCCGGACGGGATGGTACTCCACACCACCAGAAAATCCAGGGAGAACCACGAGTTGCATGTTCGTGGTGTTGAAAAAGGCAGTGAAGTTCGGTGACGCAGAAGATATGATGCGCCACGTCACAAAATCCGCCTCGAGATTCCGCAGCTTTTCACACAATTCAAGCACCCCAGGAAGTGACCTCGATTGATGGGTGCAGCTGTAGGCCTCAAAGACGCAAGGCCAGGGACGCAGAATCTTCACCCCCATGTGAGCAGCAAACCAGACCTGGCAAAAAGGATTATGGTTAATTAAAGCACAACAGAATATTATTGATGGTCAGATGATTTGCTTACTTGCACCAGGGCACCACATCCATAGAAGTGGCGGGAGCGCCTCGAGGCCCGGTCCAAGGCTACAAAAGTCTCAGCAAGCAGAATCAGAGCCAGATCGATTTCGCGAGCCGTTACAGCCCAGGCTATCTCGGCCACCTCCATGGCCACAGTTGTCCGACCGTGACTGAAAATTAGCTCCCCGAAGAAGCGCAGCACGAAGCAAAAAAACCACAGAGGGTGCGAGGAGCGGGCGCCAATGATGCTGTCAAAATAATCCAGACGTATCATGGGAGTAGGACCATCTCGGCAGACGATGTTTTTCTTACATTCTTCCTTGGCAATGCCCGTGAGGCGGCTCACGACATGGACATAGCTGTCGTGGCAGTAAAACACAGAGGGAGACAAAAATGGCGATAAGCTGCAAATGCGCCTGACCTCCTCCAGGGTGATAGTCATTTCCACCTGCCCGAAACGGAACACGTGCGAAGCTGGCTTCCACAAACGGGCCAGGGCATATAGCAAATGCCAATTAACCTCTACCTTGGCAATACTGAGGAGGGAGGATGATATGCCCCAGGTCTTTAGTTGTTCTCGATCAGTATGCGTCAATGCGTCAATCCAGCTGCGCAGAGCATCCGAGCAGAATTTTGGGGTCTCCATGGTTGGATAACTCTGCAAGTATCAGCCATAGCAATAAGAGATGTAGAAAAGATCAGCGGTATATTGCATGCAAAAATCAGGTGTAAAGGCATACGCATAAAAGTCTTGTTCATAAGAGACAAAGCAGCATAGAATTGCAAAGGCCAACAGCAAATACAATATGGAAATCTGAGGCAAATCTGCTATGCAAAACAGAAACGAAATCTGTCATCCTGGTACAATACAGACAAAGAATTGCAAAGGAAATCTGTGACAACACAGGGAACACATGCAAAAAATCTGCTGTAAAATGGAAAAGATCCACAGAATGGCATGAATGTAGAGAAATTTTATGATATAATACATAATTTGCAAAAAGCTAGCCAAACTAACAGAAATAGTTTGATAAAATCCAGCAGAGTATTGGCTAGGCACAAGGGATCATTCAATAGACATCTGCTGTAAAAAAAAAAAATTGCATGAGCAAAAATCTGCATGAAATAGCAAAAAGTGATAGTAAGGCATACCATTATGCGTCCGTGCTCGAAGAAAATGGAGTGGCTGTAGCAAAAACCGAGGTCTGCAGTATTTTTCTTCATGAGAGGCAGCGGCTTTTCTCGTAAGAAACGAGATTTGTATAGGGAAGCAGTAGGGTTTTGCATCAGGAAAGGAAACAAAACTCGTTATTTCTGGGGACGCACCTATATGGCGCAGAAATCTACCGCACCTAGGCGGCGCACCAAGGCGGCGCACATAAGTGGCGCCCAGAACGACAGAAATACAGCAGCATCAGCTCAGATTACCTACCTCACCAAATCGGTGCCATTTATACTTAATCCAACATAGAGTACCTGTTTACATACAACCTGCACTTACAAAAACCTCGAAGGGCACATCGCAAAATTCGGGGATATCTTATACATTTTCAAAAATGTTACACAGTGTTTTTACAGAATTTTCAGCAAATTACAATACGAAAAAAGATCACTCCTCCTCAGAGTCTTCCTCATCAGCCGCCGCCTTTTGGAAGTACTCAACCAGTGTCCTGTTGCCCTCTCGAGTGAGTCGGCGCGATCACTGAGCAACAGCGGCAGCCTGAGAACGAGGAGCAGAGTTGAGAACCGCCTGGGTGACCTCAGTGTCGGAACAATCTTCCTCAGGCGCCTCCCTGGTGAAGTCCCCGCTGGTGTCTACATTCGCCCTCTCGACAGGGAAATCTTGCTGCAAAAGCAAACTTGTGTTAGAAATGAGAATTTTAAATATAGCGGCAGTAGTACCAGGAGGAGAAGCATACCTAGACAATGTTGCGCCAGCGCAGTTCCTGCAAAACAGCAGAAGCATCAGATATATTCAATAAGGTAGTTTGCAAAATGAAAATCTTACCCACTTCCGGCGGATGTCAGCATAGAAGGCTCCAAATTGCTCCTCGAAGCCATGTGCATTAAAGCCAATATTAGATTATCATAGTTCATGCAAAAGCAAAGCAAAGCAGAAATGGAAATTCTATACCTGAGCCCAGCTGGACGCATACCACATCCCGCGCTGGCTATCCCGCACAGCCTCCTCAAATAGGTACGGCTTCTCCGCACACCGGTACCAAGCAAGGTAGTCTGTATAGTTGACTTCTCGAAGGACGTGCCTGTCCTAAGAAGCCAAGGCAACTGCATGCCGGCGCCTAGCAGCCGAGTGAGTCATGGCCGGGAGGTCCATATCAGCAGGAGGAGGGGCAGGAATGCAGAATACATCAGAGAACTGATGCCGCACACGCCCTGGGAGGTAGAGGGCCGACTTCTTCATGCAATAAAATCTCACCTGTTTGTCCCTCAGAACGCGGCTAGAGTTCAAGGGAGCCCAGTTGAAGCCATCATATCGAGCGAATGGGCGTAGGTGAACCTGTTACAGAAACAGAAGTTGTAAGCAAAGAAAATACAACAGACATGCAAAGATAAAGAGTGGAGGAGACTTACATCCTTGAGTTCTACCAGGTCTAGCAGATACCGGTAGGACTCATAGCTAAACACCCCAGCAGCGGCCCGGTGGTCAGGCTCGACCCACTGGCGGGGAAGGGGCAGGAGCTCGACGAGTCCGATATCTTGTCGCCCTCTAGGACCCCGTCCACATGGATAGGACCTAGGATGCCCCCTTCTTTTGGGCTGGTACCTCCAAATACCAAGATGACTTCCGTCACCAATTACCTTTCCGGTTGGCAAGCCCGTCAGCCTTGCCACGCCCCTCTTCTCCTCAGGCTGATAACCAAAACTATCCAGCGTTGGGTCCACCAACTCATTGAGCATCATAGCATCCATTTGCATCTGCATATACCAGCTAGCATCTACACAGTACATGCACCGTAGTCAGGCATTTTCCACATCACCAGCATATCACATTTGCAATGCACACTTCATCAGTATCCATTCACAACACAGTAGCACTTTAGCATCAGCAACATTCCCACCAGCATTCGTGTCACTCGAAACCATGCGCACACCTGCCTGGCTCCAATGCGCGATCACTTTGACATTCTAAGGGGACACCGCCTGCATTAGCATCTGCACTTCGGCATGCCAGTCGCGACCTTTGATGCATCCACGGGATAAGCGACTTATGGCCAATAGCAAGTACCTTTCTTGTTGACCAGGATGGGGTGTCTTCTCTCATCCCTGAGCAGTGGTCTTGTTTCCCTTGACCTCGCTCAGGCAGAGGCATCTGTAAACACCTTGGTTTTTGGCCAGTGCTGGCAAATGGACCCGGCAGGGAATGCGATTGGACGGCTGACCTGAATTTCCCTGATTCCCCAACCAATCCCGTGAACTTAAACCAACCTAGAAAACCCTTAATACCCTTAAAACCATTCAATCAAGCCCAAGACTTGAAACCCAGCCCACGTGCTCTGGACCAAACGACATGCTCGGCTCAAGCACGCATCAGGGCCAGGGCAGCACTGCGGGCGTCGCCTGACTGGTCACTTTCATTGTACGACCTCTGTAACCATGCCGGAGACAGCCTTGGGCTTGGCGCGAAAGGCCAAATGCGCGAGGATCGGCGAAGTCACGGCAAATCAATAAAAATAATGATAAAATGCGAGAGTCGCCACCTAGTCTATTTTAAAATGGAAGACGAGGAAAACCGCTTAAAACATTCAAATCGTGCGATAAAGCCAATGGAAAAGAAGGTTTTAAACCAGAAATGGGCAAGGATCCCTGTTACGTACGAGAAAGGTATTAGGCACCCTCGTACACCCGCAAAATCGGTCTTTCTATGGGTTTCTCATTTACTTGTATGAAATGTCGGCTTTTTAGCCTTTTCTGTACGCCCAAGGGTGATATGCAATGCCATGCTAAGTGAGTGGTGTCTTATGCTAAATAGGAGTGCATGGAATGTGGGGTGTGTCCTAATGCTCAAAAGGATCACTCGTATCGCAGGTCAAGCATTGATGCAAGGATATTGCATAAATAAGATCAAAGATCTAACAAGTTTGAGTGATTTTCATCCTCGCTTTACTATATGAAAAACATGATCTACCATGCATAAAAGAGATTGAAAACAAAGTGGGGTCTTCCTGATATATCCAGGAAGACAATCAGAGAAAACCAAAAGCAAATCAAAACGGGAAGCATGTTAAATACCATGCCAAATGCAGCTGCGTGCAACAGAAAACAGGCTGGTGCGTCTGAGTGGTGCGCCAGACTAGTTCTCTGGTCTGGTGCGCCATTTATGTGCTCTACTGGGGTGCCAAGAAAGTGTGCTAGGGAAAAATCAGAATGCCATGCAGTGCCATTCATGTAAAATGATGGAAACCAGAATGCAATGCAACCTTATAATCTTGTAAACTCATCAAGAAATGCATCATAAACATCTATTAAAATCTAAATATGAAAACATAACATGGGTCTTGTGTTCAAGGGTTGTACACCTCACACAAGATCACACCCTCCCTATGCTAAGTAAGAACAATACGATTCAGCCATGCTACCTAGATTTGGGTCATGGGCTGATGCATAAGAATCTCCATATAGGAGTTCATGGGGCAATCAGCCTACTAGATTTCAGCAATAGGCTGAGTATGCAAGGTGCAAAAGGTCTTAAAAATAGTGTCATCGTAAGTTGAAAACATGCATGCAAAGACATGACATATCAGAGAATCAACACCAGGAAAACCAGAGTTAAAAGCATCCGGGAAACCATGTAGATTATGATGCAAACAGGGTGATTTGCTCTCTGACCAGAATAGTGCACCAAAGTGGTGCGCCAGAATGGTGCTCTGGTAAGGTGCGCCACTCTGGTGTGCCTCTTTGGTGTGCCAGAATGGTGCTCCCTAGAAACCCTGAATCAAACTACAGTCTGATTCAAAATCTGGTCCAGATTTCAGAGATCGATGGCTTTTTCCTTGACCCAAATCAGTTATGCAGATGATAAAAAAACTGGGAACATGATGAGACACAATCAAATGAAAGCCTTTTATCATTTAGTTTCAAATCATGACAAATCATGGGTTATGGGTTGAAATACATGCATGGGATTCTAAAGGATAGGAAATGAGTGAGTGAACTTGACAACCATACGCAAATGATGAATACATAAAGAATATATTTGTTGCTTACTTCTTAGCATACATGTGCATGAATCATGGTTCCTTGTGTAAAGAAACAGAGAAGAAAGGCCATTTGCAAGAATATTATAATGCAGAATTTTTTATTCAGATTTTACATGTAGAGTATCTTATACATGGAGCAATCATCTCAACCTAAAACTCTCATGTAAATAGCATAAAATCAGAATACCTGTGATGTTCATGGCATGTTTATCCAGTGCAAGAACTAAGATTAAAAGTAAAAGAAAGAAGAGGAACTTACCTTGTCCAAGGTGTTCCTTCTTAGAAAACCCAAGATAAGACTTCCTTGTTGCTTTGGAGGGGCCAGAGATGCTCTAGAGTGCAAGGGTATTCTCATGAAAACAAGAGAGAGTTGCTGGAATGAGTAGATAGCTTGATCAGCATCCTCTAGAGGCTACCTATGGGGGTCCTTATATAGGATTTTACAAGGGTAACTCCCATGGAATGTAGACAGCCTCGCAAATGAAGAGCCTGGCGTAGATTCCCATGGCATATTCGCTGGTGAGGGTTACAGACATGGGAGGTGGAAAGCCAGCAGCCAACAACCTGAGAAGTGGCTGTGCGCCAACTTGGTGTGCTAGGATGGTGCGCTAGGTAGTTGTGCCACCTTGGTGCTCCTGCTAGGTGCGCCACCTTAGTGCTCCTGCTTGGTGCTCCAATCAGGTGCTCCACATTGGTGCTCTCCACTAGCTATCTGAATTGCTAATTGGGCCACGGGCTTGCTATGGGTTTGTGGTCGGTTTATGCAATGATCTCTGGCTAGTTAAAAGGTTGAATAGGATTCAAAAGTGGTTGAGCATCCCACATCCAAAGCAACATCTAGAGAGTTTACCTATGAGCCACCTCAAAATCAAGGTGTCTACAACCTTGTACCTCATATGAGCGACGCCGTGCACGCAATGTCGACTTGTCTCCTGGTGTGCCTGACATCGCAGAGCATGCTCACACCTTGTCCTCAGCCACCCACGCCCTGCGCCGCCTCCGCCGACATGCAAGGCCAGCAGTTGTGCCGGAGAGCCCTCTCCTGCCACCCTGACAGCTTCCCACGCCTTGCCATCTCCACCTACCACCAGAGCGACCAACCAAAAACCATCCCAAGAACCCTCAGCCAAGCACTGATTGATTCATGCAAGGAGAACCCAAAGAGAACCCGGAAAGCATCCACCGGAGATTCAAACCCAGCAACCCAAACTCCGACTAGCACCCCTCCTGCCCACCTCAGGTGAGCTCCCCAGGCTTCCCCCAAGCTTCCCGACCACTTCTAGATTAGCTCTAGCCCCACGAGAGTTGTCCACTTCCTCCCGCTGGAGTTCCTTCCCTCGCCGACGTTGACGGTGCAACCTCAGCCACCAACAGGTACAACCCTTCCTCCGAGACGACCATAAGAATTTGCAGCTTCGTATGTGCATCATTTTCACCTAGTCCATTTTGTGTTTTCTTGCTCCCCTTTGTGCATCCCGTACTTCTCCCCACCGACGAACAGCAGTCACCGGTGTGAGGCCATCCTAGCCTTTAAGCGCTTGGTCTAGACGTCCAAAGGCATCCCTCTCCCCTCCACCACCTCTCGGAGCGGCCAAGCAAGTCCTCCTGGTCGGAAGTCTCCCTTGGAGGCTCGCCGGAGGAGGATGAGCGCTGACACTGGTGACGGAGGAGGGGGGAGAATCCGTTGCATTTCATTGATTTCGCGACAAGTGCATCTTCCCGTGGGTGTTCCCCCAAGCTCCCAAACAGCCCTCGCCATCCGGTG
This sequence comes from Posidonia australis, assembly GCA_024699735.1. Classification (NCBI taxonomy): domain Eukaryota; kingdom Viridiplantae; phylum Streptophyta; class Magnoliopsida; order Alismatales; family Posidoniaceae; genus Posidonia; species Posidonia australis. The sequence continues at coordinate 8,671 of JAMKQA010031850.1, forward strand.
ATGCTCCATCATTCGAGGAGGAGGCGATGAAGGAGGCTGGCCTGGCCTGGCCCTGTTTCATGCGCACGTTGCAGGTGCACGCCCCACATGTGCGTATGGACCAGGACATGGATAGGATCAGGTCCCCACCAAACCAGAGTCACTTACCCTACTACAGGGCATCCATGCATGTTTTATTACCTCTGGCATGTTTTCATTGCTTGGACTTTTCACTAATGTTTTGGGTTCTCCGTAGTTTTATTGAGTTTCCTTGAACTTGATACTTGCATGAACTCTTGATGTGATTTCTTCCTTGTGCTTTGTTGGCCATCTCCCAATGGTACCTCTGCGTGGTGTGTATAGCAATGATGGCAAATGATCATGACATCCCGGGAACACGCATCTAGGCTGTGCGAGTGATGTGTGCATCGCACATGCGCGTGTCACCCAGGGACATAGTCCGGTCCAGCCTAGCCAGTGGGCCCACCCGTCATCCATCTTGTGCTTTGCTTGGTGTTTTCTCAATTCGATTAAGCTGTTCTTCAGTTTGGTTTGTTATCTAACCATATGATTTACTTTCCTTGCATCATCCATATACCCCCATTAACTGGCATCAAGTGCCTACATTCCCATGCACACAAGCGAGATACCGAGAAAGATCGACTCGTCCGACGTGCAGGGTGCCTAACACCTTCCCCGCACGTAATAGGAGTCTTTACCCTTTCTTGGGTTCACAATGATCCGTGTGTTGAATCCATTTGGCATGAGTCTCCTCGTTTTGCATTCGATTTCGATTTTTGATCTTTCGATACGGTTTTCCTCGTCTTTCCGTTTTAAATAGACTAGGTGGCGACTCCATGTTTCGTTTTCGCTTAGTTTTCGGTGTTTTCGAGTCATTTCTTTTTTTTCCCCTCGAAACCACCAGACTCGTCGTGGCCCTACCGACTCCCACACTATCCCGATCGCCTCAAGGAGGGTGGTCCCCCTCTATCGGCATGGTCACAGCTGTAATATACTCAGTTTCAGTAGTTGATAGGGCAATACTATTTTGTTTCTTACTAAACCATGACACTAAGGATTATCCCAAAAATTGACAAGTCCCACTAGTGTTCTTCCTATCGGTTTTGCATCTTGCAAAATCCGCATCACTATATCCAAATGCACTTTTAACGTCCATTTGGAATAGCTTAAACCCTAATTGACTAGCATATGCTAATAACATTCTAATTGATTCTAATCTAACTACAGGAGTATAGGTTTCATCAAAATCAATGCCTTCCTCCTAATTGTAACCTTGAGCTACCAACGGTGGATGCGAAAGTGGAGGATGATTGATGGAGAGTTGTCGCTGTGTCCACTCACTTTGACATCTTTTATGATCGCCACTTGTCCTTTACTATGTCGACTGACAAGACGCCTACGGGAGATGATGATAGATTGATGTAGGTTCTCAATTCACTAGGTCAGCAGCAGAATGCTACCCAACGGCCTCCTCGTGCTATGTAGTCTTCCTTCCCTTCAAAATAAACAACAGAAAACAAAAATCCAAATTAGATCTAGTTAAAATTCAAAAATAAAGATCAAATATTTTATCTAGATATGAAATTTTAAAAACAAACATCAAATATTTTATCGAAATTTGAAATTCAAAAATCAAAATTTGAAATTTGAAATTCAAAAATCAAAATTTGAATTTTAAAAATCAAAATTTGAAATACAAAAAATCAAAATTTGAAATTTAGAAATCAAAATTTGAAATTCAAAAATATTTAAATGTAGTTATAACATTCAAAAATGTGATAACTAACACAAATTCTTGTTTTTGATAAAAATAAAGATATAATTTTAAACCTGATGTCATCCACTTTTTTAGGATTTTCCAAAATTTATTGATATTCATGAAGATTCATATGATATGTTATATATTTAAGTGCCAAGAAAATGATAGAAATACTAATTATTAAGGGGAAAAAATGTGATAATATTCATAAAAGTCCCATATATCATATTAGAGCTTGGGATGACAAATTATCTTGATAGAGAATGCCACGATATCTGTTGCCTATGTTTATGGTGTCAAGTATCTCGTCTCCTCTTTGAGTGGCGACGAGATCTGTCGCTGCTCACGAAGGCAACACACTTGTCTCTTGCATTTTACCCCTTGTCTTTTATGTTAAATCCATAGAGATTCCTTAAAGGTTTGGAAAATACTCAGAAATTGCGTGAAATAATAAAAAATATCTTCTTTAAGTTCAAAGTACTCAAATCTACCACTCATTTGAGTAAGGTTAGAGTGTTAGTTCTGCTACAGCTACCGACTCGCACCGAAAACATTCAAGGGACTCAAGCTTGCCATCAGCTCGAGCGTGTTAGCTCTTCCATAGCTAACAATCTTAAATCAAGTAAAATCAAGGATGTTTTTAAAGAAAATCATGAAAAATCTGGAAAATAAGTTAGAGATCCTTAGCCATGTGATCTAGGGCATCTCAAAGGTTCCTATCCTAGATGGATTCTAGGAAATGTGAAAATGGGATATCTACACCAACCTAGCTTTACTAATTACATTGCCTGATTCATCTAACTTATTCCTAAAAATCCATTTGGTGCCTATGATTTGATGATCTTTGGGATTTGGAACCAACTCCAAGACATCATTTCTCTTAAATTGATTTAATCCATCATGCATAGCTAATGTCCAATATTCTTCATTACAGGCTTCATCCACATTTTTAGGCTCTATGGATGAAATGAATGCATAAGTAGCATATTCATGATCAAATTTAGATCTAGTTAAAATTCCCTTGGAGACCTCACCTATGATGGGTTCCTTAGGATGACAAGACATATATTGCCATGTTTTAGGGTTATTTTTAAGTTCTTCCTTATTTTGAGTATTTTCCTCATTATTTGAGTTATTTAATGTATTTTCACCCATTTTATTTATATTTTCATCGAAGTTTACATGCATTGATTCTTTTATGGTTAATGTTCTTTAATTGTAGATTCTATAGCCATTGCTTCTTGTGGAATATCCAACAAGAATACCTTTATCAAATTTAAAGTCAAACTTGTCCAGGGCATCTTTGGTATTAAGAATAAAACATTAGAAACCAAGCACTTTAAAATAGGAAATTCTAGGGACTCTCCCAAACCAAAGATCAAAAGGGGTATTATTTAAAATCGGTCTAAGTGAAACATGGTTTAAAATAAAACAAGTAGTGTTAACAGCTTCGGTCCAAAAATGCCTTAGTGAATTATTTTCACAAAGCATAGTCTTAACCATTTCTTGTAAAGTTTTATTTTTCCGTTCAACAAATCCATTTTGTGGAAGAGCTCTCGAAAAAGAGAAGTTATGCTTAAACTCGTTACCTTCACAAAACTTTTCAAAATTTTCATTTTCAAATTCTCCTCCATGATCATTTCTTATCTTAATGTAACATCTGTGCATGATTATCCAGATTACTGTAAACCATGTATTATTGTGAGATTTGTGTAATATGGTTTATTAATGGATAATCTTGGTGCTTTGGCCATGTGTGTGTGTGTGTGCTTCTCTCTCTGTGTGGCTGTGTTGGCTTGGTTTTCCTGGTTGAGTAACATTTTGGGTTGGGGTGGCCCGTGTGTGTGTGTACATGGAGGTTTTGGTCAAACCATGCACATTGTTGGACCCATGCCTTCTTCTTCTTTCTCTTCTTTCTTTGATTCCTCCTTGATTCATGCAACCCATGCCCGTCCCGTCTCCTCCACTAACAGACTTGGCGGAGGGTTGGCGGCGAGATTCAAGGACGAGGAGGAGATAAAAAGGAGGAAAGGATGAATGGGAGATGGCATTAGCGAGTCAAAGGAGGGGAAACCAGGGAGTGTGCGTCGAAGAGAAGTGAGGGCTAGAGGTGTGGGAGAGGAGTCACCGGAGCTTGGCCAATGGCTGTAAGGGCTGAGAGATGTCGTGAGGAAGAGGAAGCTTACCGGTGAGGTGCGTGGCTCACTAGAGGAGGTACGCGTCCCACCCCTTCTTCTCTGTTTTTTTTTATGAAGAATAAAATGAGAAGAAATCATGATAAAATAGGATTAAATCATGATAAAATGTGGAATTGGTATGAATGAGTAGGATTGCAAGCTTAAGAATGGATTATGCTATGTTTGGGATTTTATGGTGAATTGTCGTGGATTTTCACATGTTTAATGTGATGCATGCTACAGTGTTGGTTTTGCACTCTCTATGGTTTTGATTTTATTTTGAGGGCTACGATGAATGGTTTTGAATGAGATTTGTCCCAAATGGTAGTGGACTTAGAGCCCTGTATTTGGTGATTTTTGTGTGAGTTGTGGTTGACCGAAAAACGGTCGATCGAAGGTCCCAATCTAGGCAATTGGGTGGCTTAGGGCTTAGGGGAAGTCTATTGGAGACGCAGAATTCAGTATGTCATTCTATCAATTTAAGCCCCTAAACCCTATTTTGGACGATCGAAAAGGTTCGGTCTATCTTTCCAGGGGTTTTCGATCGATCGAAATGTCACGATCTACTAAACCAAGGAAATTTGGACGACCATTTCGAATTTTTAGTCAATCAGTCAGAGCACCTAAGCTGGTTTTTGTTTGCCATTCTGGTTCGATCTACCAAATCAGAGCTCAATGCCCTACGTCATGGTTTTGATGCATGATGATTATGGGTGGATTTGTATGTGGTTTTGGCTTGTGTTTAATGTGATCCACATAAAAGAGGTTTTGAATCATGGGGATGATTCCATGATAAAGAAATGCATGAATTGAAGTGTTTTTGGGTTTGGGTCCCATGTTTCTGGAATGTGAATGGCTTTAATGGCTTTTGGCCTATGTGATTTGATGGAATCCCCCTATGAATGGGAGGATCTTTTATGGGAATGGTTTTGAAAAAAAATCTCATGTTTTGATAAGTGATTTTGTGTGGTTCCAGATCCATGTGGGTTGGGTGTTGGCAATCTGGTAGGAGTATGAGACTCCAATGGAAGCAATTGTCAGGCATGACCATGGATGCCGAGGCTTGGAATCACGTGGGTTTAGTATCAATAATTTGGTAGGAGTACGAGACTCTAATAGAACTAATTGTTAGGTACAACAGTGATAGTCAAGGTTAAGGGTGGTTGAGAAAACGGAGTACCCCCATGTGTGGGTGTTGACTGGGCTTAGAGGTGGAAACCTGGGTGACCGAACACCGAGGGACGTCAGGAAAAGATGTATCTCCCTGCTTATATGATAAACGATTGAGGCTTGAAGGCCAGGGCAATGTCCTCCCTTACGGGGAAGTGCATCGCAACAGTGCAATAGGGTAGGGGTTGCGACCTCACCGACTGCTTATATGTCAGTCGCCTCTGATCAAGGTGACAATATAGAAAGTGAATGTAAATGAGTTCGTGGTTTTGGACTGGGATAGGACTGTGTCGACTTGAAATTTTAGCTAGGTTCCAGTGTGAGTTGAGACTTGTTGTTTTAACCTGTTGCCAGCCAATGTGTGTTTGTTTTGAGTCATGTGTGGCCTTGTGGTTTTAGACTGGATTTGGTCGAGATTATAGTTTTCTCGAAATGCATAAGTGTTGAAAATGCATGAGATTTGAATAATAAAAAAGGTTTTGAAATGGCATGGTTCTGGAATAATGATTTCCAGAGTTTGTGAAATAGTTTTATAACTGATAGAGAATAGTATTTTCTTATGGTTTCCGTAGTTGGACACGTATTGGGTGACTTAGATGTCATTCACGTGTGTTTTGTTTGCTTTGTGTGTTTTCAGGTGCATAGCTGGGGTGCAGTTCGTTCGCTAATGATTGAGTTTTGAGTCACTTGTTGTGTGCCATTTTTGGGTAGGAGTTCCCCTATTATTTTAATTGTTGTAAATTATTGTAATTAAGGGTTAATACTATGTTAAGTAGCATTCCTGAGTTTAGGGCATTACAGAGTGGTATCAGAGCCTTGGTACACTGAGGTGCACTGTCTTGGTAGGTGTAATGACCCAGGTTTTAGCAGTGGTGCTTCGGCTAGATAATTAAGGTGAATTCAAGCGTGTTAGGCTTTGGGGGGCCCAATACCTAGTGTGGGACACGTTCTCAGTAGTGTCTGACGCTTGGATTATGGATTTCTAGCATTTTGGTGTGGTGTGGTTCGACTGCTGTGCTGGCCCTCGTGAGAGCTGTGAGGGTTTGCTCTGTGCTCTAGTGGCGGATCTCGGTTTGCACGAGTCACGTGGACGTAGAAGGTCGCATGATCTGGTTTCGTGCTTGCGGCTTCCTTTCTTTCCTTCCCTTCTTTCTCTTTCCTTTCCTTCTTTCTTTTCTTTCTTTCTTTCTCTTCCCCGGGCCCCACCCCCACATGCCTCTTCTTCTTCTTATCCTCCACCTTCATCTTCCCCGATACGCTAGAGAGATGAGGGGGAGGGAGATCTGTGAGAGAGAGGGAGAGATTTGAGAGGGGGACGAGAGAGGGAGATGAGGGGGGAGAGAGATCAGAGAGAGAGGGAGACGAGAGGGAGAGATGCGGGAGATGAGAAAGAGGGAGAGAGAGATGCTTGAGAGAGGGCTAAGGAGGAGCTGCCGCCATCGAGCCACCGTCGCAAGGAGGAGGAGGAAAGGAGCTACTCGAGCATGGGAGGAGGGAGGTGCGCTGTCGTGTCACCGGTTGTCGCCACCGCGTCTTCGGTGGAGGTACACATCCCTTAAGTTTCCTTATAATTTCCAAATTTGATGTCTAGGGGCATGATAGTGTGAATTGCATGTGTGTGAATGCTAGGAATGTGTTTAGGAATTTTTGGAGATTTATTGTGGCATTTATAGCCATTTATGGTGGTTGTTGGATTTAGGTCTTTTTTGACCTCTCTATGCTTGGAAATTCATATCTCCTTGTGTGGTGAGTGGATTTCAGTTTTGTTTGTTGAATTTTGGGGTAGACTCTAAGGTCTACAACATATATTTTGGGTGTAATTTTCGGTGGTTGTTTGGTGGGTCCGATTTTGGTTCCCACTTTGGGCGAATTTGGGTCCCTTGTCTTAGGCTGTCTGAATTGTGACAGAAAACTAGGGGCGCTGGCCGATTGCACAGACCACATGCACGAGTTCGATAGTGGTTTTGGCCCCTAGTCTAGGCTCTGTGGGAACTCAGACAAGATTGCCTGGGACGCTAGCCAGTCGCGCGACCTAGATGTGCTGGTCAGCAAGGGTTTCTGGGGTGTTTTCCAAGGCTTTAATGGAATAAATGATTAGGATAACCATTAGAATAACTGTAGGATTTGCCTAAAATTAATTAGCAAGATTCCACTTGGGGTGTGGGTAGAATAAAAGATGAAATGATTTAGAAATAATAGGCTCTTTCCCTAGTTGGTTTAGACTGGACTTTAGGGATAATGATAATGTCCCTAGGTCTAGGGTTTGTGTGGTTTTGCGTGCGGTGCACTGAATGGAGTATTTGGTGGCACTGTTCCAAGTGTTTGAGCCGATCTGGCTGTGCTCTCGAGGGACATGAGCCAGTTGGTGTCTTACACTTGGTGCTAGAGCGTATAGTTTTGATTGTGTTTGCTTTGCTTTGGTGTCTTCTGAGTGGGTTTGACACTTAGAGGATGTTTTGTTGGTGTTTTCTTAGGTTGTGGTTGGGGGTTAAGCGTGGTGCTCGCAAACACAGACGCTCCCAAGGTGCTTTTGCCTAAGCCTGACAGGAGAGTTGTCGAGACTGTGTTTTGTTTGTGGATTCTCAGCCTTTGGTTTCCGTGCCGCTGTTGGGCACAATGTTACTTGAATTTTGAAGGATATTTAATGATTTTGAAAAGGTTTTCCAAAGAAGAGTTTTGGAAAGAGAAAAGTACAAATTTGAAAATGGTTTTAGAAAGAGTTTTCGTCAAGTGTTCGTCGAGTCTTGGAGGTATGACACTCCTTGACAGTCGTTCGCGAAGCCGAGGTTGAGGTCTGTGGGTTAAGGTGTTTCGTGGCATGACGGGGAGGTATGATACTCCTGATGTCACTGTGAGCACTTAGGCTCGGGTGTGGAGATATGAGACTCCTTCCTGAGCATCGTGTGGAAGGCACCGTGAGGAGGCGTACCGTGTGGTGGCCAATGCGGGAGGGATGCACGTCCCATAGCTGGTAGCATCCTGAGAGACAGGACTGCCTTCCCAAGGAGGGGTTGGCTTTGTTAAGGGTTCTCCAGAGAGCGAGAATCACGGGACGGTGGTTGGCTCCTGCACAGGGTGGCACACCGTGGAAGTGCAGACACTGTAGTCGCTCCTTAGTAGACTGCTTGTGGCCAGTGTTGTCTGCTTGGCGCCGGGCAGTTCGACACACTATTTGTGTTTGTGTTTGTGTTTGTGCGGAGTCCCGGTCTAGGAAATTAGGCTCTGGGCCTAGAGGAGGCCGTGGCTTTGGTGCTTGTTGAGGCACAGTGCTTTGGGAGCAATGACTTCGTTGTTTTGGGAGCGGTGGCTCCGTTGTTTTGGGAGCGGAGCCTCCGTGGTTTGGTGTGTACCTGGGTCCAGAGGGGACCATGTTGTGTAGAGCAGAGTCTCTATAGTTGTGCTTTTAGTGCTGTTTTGGGCTTGAGATGGCGATAGTAGCTTTCTTGGGCATGCATAAAAGTTTTTAAAAGTGCACGCACATGGTTTTGCAAAGGAAAAGAAAAGAATGGTTTTAAAGGCATGGTTTTGTGATTTTGTGGCCTGCAGGGCAGTGGTAGACTGCCTGGTTTTGTGTTGCGGCATCCAAGAGGGATGCTAGTGCTTGTGTGTTGGGCGTCGGTAGATTACCCTTTTGGTTTGTCGACATCCATGTGTGATGCCTGTGCTTGGTTGCCCTTAGTATAGGTTGCCAAGTTGTAGGTGGGGTGCGTGTTGGATGACCATTGAGTGGTCACTCACGTGTGCTTTGTTTTATGTATTTTGGCAGGTACAGGATAGTAGCCGTTAGTTGCTAATGCATATAGGAGGAGTCACGCCACCTCACATCGGGGATCCAGGTGAGTGTTAGTTTACTTTATTTCTGTTGTTTATTAGTTTTATTTCCTATTGAGAGTTCTTAGCCTTAGCTACATCATTAGTGTAATTGACGGTTAATAATAAAGATAAAACAAATAATTAAATGAAATTTGTAGCTAGGTTTTGTGGTAGCGACTTAGGAATCGTTACAGTAGGTGTCCGACAAAGTGTCTCATGGGACTACATGAGTAGGATAGATACACCTAACTTCTTCGTTGTTTTCCTGTCTTATGTTGGCAGGAAGATGCAGAGAGGCTGTGGTCGTAGTAAGACCCCTGTGCCCGACTCTAAGGTCGAGAAGGGTAGTGCTTGAAGGGGTATGCGACAAGAGTTTGGCAAGATGATGCGGGACTTCGTTCAGCCCTTCGACAACAGTAAGGATGAGGCGAAGGGAGACTCATGGATCAAACAATTCTGCCAGTTGGGCGCGTCAACTCTTGATAGGCACAACAAGCCTGAAGATTGCAAGGCTTTGTTCCTAAAGGTGGAAAATATCCTAGAGGGGATTGAATGTCCAACCAAGAAGTGGGTTAGGATTGCGACATTTCAGCTCAATGGTGCTGCGAATTAGTGGTGGAGGGCTACACACCGCATCAAGTTTACTGATGTGGAACTACTGATGATCTCATGGGAGGACTTTCGAGAGGTATTCTACGAGAGGTTTTTCCCTAAGCATGAGAGGGACAAGCTGGATAAAGAATTCAGGAACCTAAAGCAGGGATATTTGTCTGTGACTACTTATGAAGCAACCTTCTTGAGGCTAGAGTAGTTCTCTCAGGTTGTAGTCACTGAGAAGAACAGGGCCAAGAGATTTATGGAAGAATTGAATCCAGTACTGAGGTCAAGAGTTATTGATTTCTGGTGTCAAACCTTGATGGATGCCATTAGCTTGCCAACCGCTATGAGGATGAACGCAGACTGTTTCAAGAGGAATACCCTAAGAGTGACAAAGGGAAGAAGTTCATCTCACGACCTTCTGGTTCTAGATCATCGAGTTTTGGGTGTTCTAGGAGCTCCAGAAAGAAACGGAAAGAACAGTCAGCTGCTGGCAGAGAAGAGAGTATTAGATTCAGTCGAGCTGGTTCGAGCAACGGCCAGATGGGTGGACCTTGCTATGTCTGTGGTAAGAAAGGGAAAGTTGTAGCACAATGTTGGTGTAGGTAGAAGAGCCAAGAGGGTGTTGTACATTACAACTATGGGAAGTCTGGACATTTTCAAAGGGACTATCTCAATCCACCGAAGCCAGTTGAGGATGCACCCTTTAACCTACTAGGAGTAGGGTGTTTACTATTGCTACCCTAGATGTTGATCCATTAGGAGATGTTGTGGAATGTGAGAATTAGTGGTGGCCTTGTAATTCTGAATCCTGTCTTGTGTATTGGATCCTATGTGTAATCAACACTCTATTTTGTGATGACTATGATTATGGTTATGATGTGTTGATATTAGGATCTTTTCTTATGGTTGATCGAATGGCCCGAGACTTATTCGACTCAAAGAGTTCATTTTCCTTCATTTCTGAGTTGTTTACTGCTGAGATCGGGACCAGACCAACTAGGATAGCATTCCACTTGGATGTGGTAACTCAGTTAGGAGAACACAGTCTAGCGTGGAAATATTTGAGACTCGTGGATATCCAGCTGAGAGATAAGACTTTTCAGGCCAGCTTGATCTTCATGGGCATGCAGAAGTATGATGTCATCCTAGGGATGGACTGGCTGGCACAGCATGCAACTGCAATTGATTGTGTCAAGAGGAGGGTTCTGGCAAAGTGCCCAGCCCAAGGTTGGTGTATTGTGAAAGGGACCAGGCCTAGTGAGCCTAGAAAGGTGATATCTGCCATGAAGGCCTGTCACCAGTTGGCATGGGGCTGTGTAGGGTTTTAGGCTTGTGTGATAGTGTCCTCTTCACTTGTGTATGGAGTACAAGATCTTCCAATTGTTAGCGAGTACCCAGATGTCTTTCCAGAGGAACTGCTAGGGATGCCACCACATCAAGATGTGGAGTTTGTGATTGATCTGGTGCAGGATCGGGACCTATCTCGAAGATTCTGTATAGGATTGCACTTGCTGAGCTAAGAGAGCTCCGAAGTCAACTGTAAGGGTTGTTGGACATGGGATTCCTTTGTCCCAGTGTTTCACCCAAGGGAGCACCGGCATTGTTCGTCAAGAAGAAAGACAATTTACTTCGTCTATGCATTGACTACTAGATGTTAAACCAAATCATCGTCAAGAACAAGCATCCACTGCCCAAGATTGATGATATGTTTGATTAGTTACAGGGAGCCGCAATGTTTTCCATGATTGATTTGAGGTCTAGATATCACCAACTCAGGATCTGGGAATCAGATGTATAGAAGACAGCTTTCCGAACTTGGTATAGCCATTATGAGTTCCTGGTCATGCCATTTGGGTTGTCTAATGCACTAGCAACCTTTATGGACCTGATGAACAGAGTGTTCAAGTCCTACCTGGATCAGTTTGTGGTGATCTTTGTGGATATTGGTTTATTCATTGGACGTTCAGACCCACCAAAGGCATTTGAGGACCGTACTGGAGACTTTGAGGCAACATCAGCTTTATGTCAAGTTCTCCAAGTGTGAGCTTTGGTTAGAGGAGAGGTCTTTCCTTGGTCACATCGTATCAGGGAAGGTATCAAGGTGGATCCAGTGAAGGTAGAGGCAATAGCAGTTGGGTTAGACCAAAGACTGTGACAGATATTAGAAATTTTCTCGGTTTGACAAGATATTATCGAAGATTTATTCAAGATTTCTCCAAGATTGCAGTACCTTTGACCAAATTGACTAGGAAAGAAGTACACTTTGCCTGGGATTGGCAGTGCAAGGAGAGCTTCAATAAGTTGAAGACTCGTCTGGTTTCAGTCCTAGTCTTGACTTTACCATCTAGGAGTGATAGTTTCACAGTCTACAATGATGCTTGTGGAACCAACTTGGGCTGTGTTTTGATGCAGCATGGTAGGACAGTGGTGTATGCCTCACACCAACTCAAAGATCATGAGAAGAATTATCCCACCCATGATTTGAAGATGGCTGCTGTCGTTTTTGCCTTAAAGATTTATAGGCACTATCTCTATGGCGAACAGTTTGAGGTATTTAGAAATCATAAGAGCTTGAAGTACATCTTCACTCAGAAGGATTGTATGCCTAGGGATTGATTATGCTATGTTTGGGATTTTATGGTGAATTGTTGTGGATTTTCGCATGTTTAATGTGATGCATGCTACAGTGTTGGTTTTGCACTCTCTGTAGTTTTGATTTTATTCCGAGGACTATGATGAATGGTTTTGAATGAGATTTGTCTCAAATGGTAGTGGACTTAGAGCCCCGCATTTGTTGATTTTTGTGTGAGTTGTGATTAGTCGGAAAGGGGTCCGCTGGAGGTCCCAATCTAAGCGATCGGGCAACTTAGGGCTTAAGGGAAGTCTACTGGAGACAAAGAATTTGGTATGTCGAATAAATTCGGTAAGCCTTTCTTTTTTCAGTTTAAGCCCCTGAACCTTGTTTCAGATGACCGAAAAGGTTTGGTCTACTGTTCCAGGAGTTTTTGGTCGACCAAAATGACTCAATCTACCGAACCAAGGAAATTTGAATGACTGTTCCAAATTTTCAATCAACCAATCTGGACACTTGAGCCTGTTTCAGTCTGCCGTTCTGGTTCGGTTTGCCAAACTAAAACCTAGTGCCCTATGTCGTGGTTTTGATGCATGATGATTATGGGTAGATTTGTATGTGGTTTTGGCTTGTGTTTAATGTGATCCACATAAAAGAGGTTTTGAATCATGGGGATGATTCCATGGTAAAGAAATACATGAATTGAGGTGTTTTTGGAATGTGAATGGCTTTAATGGTTTTTGGCCTATGTGATTTGATGGAATCCCCCTATGAGTGGGAGACTGTTTTATGAAAATGGTTTTGAAAAGAAAACCTCATGTTTTGAAAAGTGATTTTGTGTGGTTCCAGATCCATGCGGGTTAGGTGTAGGTGATCTGGTAGGAGTATGAGACTCCAATGAAACCAGTTGTCAGGCATGACCATGGATGTCGAGGCTTAGGACCATGTGGATTTGGTGTCGGCAATTCGGTAGGAGTATGGGACTCCAGTGGAACCAATTGTCAGGTACGACTGTGATAGCTGAGGTTAAGGGTGGTTGAGAAACCCAAGTACCCCCTTTATGTGGGTGTTGACTGGGCCTAGAGATGGAAACCCAAGTGACCAAATACCGAGATACGTCAGGAAAAGACATATCCCCGTGCTTATATGATAAAATATTAAGGCTTGGAGGTTGTGGTTGTGTCCTCCCACATGGGGAAGTACATCGTGGCAATGCAGTAGGATAGGGGTTGCGATCTCACTGAATGCTTATATGCCAGTCGCCTCTGATCAAGGTGACAATATAGAAAGTGAATGTAAATGAGTTTGTGGTTTTGGACTAGAGCAGGACTGTGTTGACTTGAGATTTTAGCTAGATTCCAATGCGAGTTGAGACTTGTGGTTTTAACCAGTTGCTAGCCAATGTGTGTTTGTTTTGAGTCATGTGTGGCCTTGTGGTTTTGGGCTGGATTTAGTCAAGATTATGGTTTTCTCGAAATGCATAAGTGTTGAAAATGCATGAGATTTGAATAAAGGAAAAGGTTTTGAAATGACATGGTTTTGGAATAATGATTTCCAAAGTTTGTGAAATAGTTTTATAACTGATAGAGAATAGTGTTTTCTTGTGGTTTCCGTAGTTCGACACGTACTGGGTGACTTAGATGTCATTCACGTGTGTTTTGTTTGCTTTGTGTGTTTTCAGGTGCGTAGTTGGGGTGCAGTTCGTTCGTTGGTGCCTGAGTTTCGAGCCACTAGCCACATGTCGTTTCTGGGTAGGAGTTCCCATTGTTATTTTAATTATTGTAAATTATTGTAATTAGGGGTTGATACTATGTTAAGTAGCATTCCCAGATTCGTGGCATCACACTTACTGATTTTCAATTCCTCTTCATTTTGTATTTTCTTACAAAACTTTTGAAATTCATGAAAAGCATCATATTTGTTTGTCAAGAACAAAACCCATGTAAATCTTGAATAGTCATCAACTAAAACAAATACATATCTTTTTCCACTAAAACTCAATGTCCTACTAGGACCGAAAAGATCCATATGAATGAGTGTAGACACCCTGATTTTGAGGTGACTCAATGATAGCTTTCCAGTTGTTGCTTTGGATGTGGCTGACCCTTGAATCCCATTAGCTAGATCAACCTTAAGCTTGCAATAGGCCCTAAGCCCAATTAGAAAACCAGACAAGTAGGGGAGAGCGCCTAGCTAGCACACCTCCCTAGCACACTTAGCTAGCACATCTACCTAGCACACCTAGCTAGCACATCTACCTAGCACACCTAGCTAGCACATTCACCTAGCACACCTAGCAGGCGCACATTCCAGGTGCACATACTCGACGCACATATCAAGCGCCCAGCCATTTCTCAGGCTGCTGGCTTTCCACCTCCCACGGCTGTTACCTCTACCAGCGAATATGCCATGGAATCTTCCAGGCTTTTCGTCTACGAGGCTTCTTGTTTTCCTAGGAGTTACCCATGGGAAATCCCTATATATAGACCCCATAGGCCATCATTTGAAGGAGCTGAATCATCTTAAAAGAGAGCCTTCTCCAGAATTCTACAAACACCCACTTGCACTCGAGTTTTTCCTCTTGCATCCAGAGGTATTCTCAGCCCTTCCAAAGCACCTGGGAGCTTATTATCTTGGGTCTTTCTTTTCTTCCTTGAAGGAGCATCCACCTCGGACAAGGTAGGCCCTTTTATCTTTCAAGTAACTTCTTGTTCTTTTACAATGGGATAGCATGTTATTATCTCCATGATAGGTCTGTTTCTTTTTATATCACCATGAGGATTTTGCTCTAATTTATTTATTCTTTTTGCAAGATACCCTGCATGAAAATCTATGCTTT
>JAMKQA010031851.1:0-12806 GCA_024699735.1 Posidonia australis
TGGAGTCTAAAATAGGATTACACGAATGACCAAAGAGGTTACATAATCTGTGCCTTAGCCTACTTAAATACTAGGGCACCTAAATGGTCAAATGACCAAACTAACCCTGAAACAAAAACATAATTCAAGACATATTTACAACATATATCAAATGGAAACTAATATAAACAATTATCAGGGACAAAAAAAAGAAAAAGCTCAGAGACTTCTTGTTCTCAAAGTGAGAATCTACAAGATAACTTGGATAATTTTTTTCCTTCCACAACTCTAAGTTCCCAACCATCAGTCAAAAGTATTTTAGTAAGTAAGAGAGATGTAGGAGCAGTTGATTTTATAATTGCTAGATAGATGTATGACTCTTGCATTCCTTTTAATGCTATCAATTCTCCTTATTATAAGTTTATAACTTTGCAGGTTTGACTGTACTTCTTGCATTTTATAAGCATTACATTTTATAAATCTTACACTTTACATTAAATTAGGTTAAATCGGTTTTTTAACTGCAAATATAATACCAAGTCGGTCTAATTGTCGGTTTACTTATTGATAACATCATGATAATGTCAGCACCAGTTGAACCGAAGTGAACCAACGGTTGAATCCAGTTGAACCAAATTTAGTGCATTTCTAATTTATTCTCCGGTTTATAAACCTTGGTACTAGACCACTACTTTAATACATCTAAGTTATCCATTTTAATATCACTAAATGCAAACTCATATTCTAAATAATTTTATAATTCATTACTAGTTGTTGATTTTACATATTTTCCTTTTTTCTTATTCAATCTACTCTAAAATGAACTACTACTACTACTACTACTATGTAATCCTACAAAACTAGATGTATGTGCACTAGAACAACTTTTACCATAATTATTAACATATTCTTCAAATAATGCATATAAGGTTTCTTTAATTTTATTATTATATCCATCTATTTTTTCATTTTGATTCATATTACTAAAAATATCATTTATAAGTACCATGCAATTAACTAATCTATGTCTAGGATCTATGATTAAAGCTAAACATTACCACATTGGAGGCTTACCCCAATAACTATTATATTTTTCTTCCATCATTTTAATAATATATTCAAATTGTGGGAATTGTCTATATTTTTGAAAAATATTTGTAATATTAAATAAATTAACTAAAACTAAAGAACTAATAGGATAATATTGACCAGATAATTGATTAGTTGTAGTATAAAATAGTTCTAAAAATGTATGAATTACATTAGCATTATTTCAATCTTCATCATATAATAAATAATTAGATCTTGAATTATAATATGTTGTAATTTCGTTACTATAAGATAAACATAAAGTTAACATATCATTTGTTGAATTCCATGTATATTGAACATCTAATTTAAATTTTTTAGCTTTTATACCTTGTTTTGCACATAAATATCTAAATTCTTGAATTCTTTTACCTGATGTTTGAATAAATAATATAGCTACTCTTATATTTTCTATATAAGTTCAAATGCAATGTATACATTCTTGTATAATTATTTAAAATGTAACAACAACACCTACAATGAAATAAATCACCATTTAATATAGGTTTTAAATTTCTTTGTAATATTCCTACTACAACATTATTATTAGAAGTATTATCAAAAGATATTGTATTAATTTTATTATATATTTTAAATTCTGTACTAATATCTTCTACAATATTTGCTATGGCTCTCCTAGTGTGTGGATGATCAAAAAGTCTCAAAGTAATTAATCTTTTTTGTAAATTCCATTCTATGTCTATCCTAGACTTGTCAAATGGATCGTGTCTTGTACTTATCATGTCATGTATAACATGTATAGTATACGTATATGTTAAAATCCAAACACGATCCATTTAATTATCGTGTACATAATACTAAACCTAAACACGAATTGTCTGTTAACGTGTATACACGACATGACCCGTTAAGTACACGTTTAAGTGAATTGCGTTGTTGACACAATAACGATCCCATTGACACGAGTACACGTTTAATACAAGATTACACATTTAGTATACGTTTAACATTTACACGTTTTGTAAACGTAGAAAAATCAAAGACAAATCAATAAATCATGAAACCAATCATTCATCAATATTTCACAAGTTCTATTGTTCCATATGTTAATATCATAAGTCTACAACATATCATAAACATCCACTATTCAAAATAATGAAAGTTATAATCTATATACATGATTAGGTAACATGTACTTATTGTGTACTTATCAGGTTTTTTACATTAGACACGAAAATGACATGTTTAATAATCGTATCTACCAGATAGACACGATAAGTACACGAGACATGAGGTTTTGTACATTAGACACAAAAATGACATGTTTAATAATCGTATCTACCAGATAGACACGATAAGTACACGAGACATGATAAGGGTAAACCTAAATACGATTATATCGTGTCGTGTTCGTGTCGTGTTCGTATCGTGTTATCGTCGTGTCAGAAATTGAAAGGTCTAGTCTATCCAATGTGTTGTTAAATATAAATAAGGAAAATTATTTGGACCTGTTTAAACATCACAAGTTAATGATATTTTATATAATAAACTAAAAAAAATTCCAATTAAAATTTCTTTATATTTTTTAATTATTTTATAAATTATATTTTCAGTAGTATTCCTAGAATGACCTTTAAATTGTGGGATTAAATAATTTTGACCACAACTTTCAAATCTTTTATTTTTAGAAAAATTAAAAGATTGTTCATCTTGCACTATAAATTTTGTTACACCATATTTTGCTTCTTCTGTATTATATTTCCAATTAACTATTCTACTAGAACCAACATGTAATTTAGATCGTCTTAAGTCTGTATCATCATCTTTATTATGAGCAGTTATATATTTTGTTAAATGTCTAGCAATATGACCTACAACCCCACCCCTAGGACAAGTATATCTTGAACTACAATATTTACAATAGCATTTATTTTCATTTATAGGATCTAGGGTTACATGTTTCCAAACCCATGAGCTTTGCTTTTTAGGTTTTTTAGTTCTTGTAAATTGTGTTTGTGGGGTTGTTGTGGTTTAGGATTGTTCTGATTCTTGGGTAGAGTTATACTCAAGGTCAAGGATATAATCATGTTATGACTTTCTACATTATAAGGATAATCCATTTTTAAGGCTAAAAAAATTGATAATAAAAAAACCTTAACCTAAAAAACCCAAAATCCAAAAATTGAGAGATTAGAAGTTAAGAAATAGGAGGGATCAGAAGTAAAGAAATTGATGGGCACCTCGTCGGCTGGTAGTGGACACAGATGTTGGACCGCTGGACGGTTGGAGATTGAGATCGAAGTCCGAAGTGTAAGATTATTGTTGATGAAGAGTGAAGACCAGAGTCCAGAGCCAAACTTGTATTCTACACAAGGGAAACGCGTTGAGACTTAGGGGAAGAGTTGAGAAATTAAGAGTGTAAAGAGAAATTAACAGTGTAAAGAGATTGAGAAATGAGAATGAGAGGAGTTGTGAAAAATGAAAGAATAAAGTGATATTTATAGAAATAATGGGTAATTTATGAAAAAAAATAACCAACGTTCATGAGCGTTCACATGAATGTTGCTGCAGTTGCAAGGTCAACTTGCATTTTTTTTTTTTGAGCAGGCCGACCTGGCCCACCCTAGCCCACCCTTGAAATGGGCTCATGATTGGGCCTAATACAACAGGCCAAACGGGCCCAGTCCATGGGCCTAGTATGACCTATGGCCCGTCATGGGCAAGGCCGAGCTGGCCCGATTTTTTTTGGGTCGGATAGGTCTAGGCTAAAATAAGGACTGGACTAGACGATCTAGGCCAGACCGACCCAATTTATACCTTTAAATAAAGGTGATCATTTTCTGCAGGCAGCTTGATTTATTTTCATGAATTTTGGTTTAAAATTATTTCTATTGAACTTGTAATCACATCCTACTCATGTCATCTTCTTTATCACATGTTTCATATACATGCACCTATAAGTTCATATTTCACCAATGTTACAGGACGGTCTTATGTCATTTCGAGTTAGACCCGTCAATTCTTGACACGATACGATTATACAAAACGATATAATAAAATTTAGTTATAAATTTCTTTAGTTATTTTAAAATATTTATGTGATTCATGGTTAATAAATATAATTTTATTTTGACAGGATTAAACACGATTATTACCTGATTTAACACAATTAGAACTAATTGAATCTAGTTAATACACGGTTAACATTAATAATGGATTATTAAACATATTATTACCAAATTATTTATAAATATATTTTATATATATTTAAAATTATTGTATTATTAATAATCAAATATAATTTTTCTAAAATTTAAAAAGTATTGTTTTAATAGACACAATAAATCCGATACGATAAATACACGACACGATCCAATTGATAGGTGTAACTCTAGCCAACTTGTTTCACCAGAAGAAGAAATTATGTACATCTCATATCATTTGCATGACACGGAACAGAATTTCTTATAATTAACGTATGACCAATTTCGTGATTTAATTTAGCATGATATTTATCCAGTTTTGAGCAAAATAGGACATGAACTTGATAGAGTATTCTATAAGGATAACTTTTCATCTGTAACCGTTCACATTAAGGATTATTTCTGGTGCAAGTACATACAGCACAGAGTGAGCCGGATGGTTTGTGGCCACCAGCAAATCATCGATTGCACTTTCTATGCCTTAGGTTTGAATCCCATTATAAGAGATTTATTTGAATATTACTACTTGGTCATTAAAGAAGACATAAAATGTAGAAGTAGATTATAATCTTGATGCACAGCAGATGTATAAGTGGATTCTTCAGAGATTAAATAAATTAAAAAATTTATACTAAATGTGGTATCTCATGCCTTCTTGTGGGGTTCTTCCACCTGCTTACACGTGGAATTCTCTCATCCACTCACTGGGCTCTTCTCTAACCACTAACGTCTACTTTGTATGCATTAAAAAAAGGGAAAAAAAAGGCTCGTTGCCACCCTATTCTAAAGAAGTCTAATTCCCCAAGAGTTGATTGATTCAGTTAATTCTAAGTCGTGGTGCCAATTGGGAAAAAGCCGAACGCTTTATCATTGAATAATTTCAAGTGGCATGCACATATCGGAAAGCAAATGCGATGGAGGATATGTAGTGGCCGGGAGAGACTTTATCCAAGACATGCCACATGAAAACAACTAGTTCAGTGGATTTTTTAAAAGAAATTGTAAGTGGGTATTGATTATTCATAATCCATGCATTAATTATCCTAAGTGTACGTCAAAGATTATTAAGACAATTAACATGCAAAAAAGTTTGTGTCATGTAGTTTCCAACGGAATGATACTATCATTGTCTATGGCCCTTGTCTCTGTAACTAATAATACATTTAGTATATTTGATATTATTATATATAAACATTAACCTCGTTTGGCACACCAAATCAGCTCATTTTTTGGTCTCTTTGTGATGACGGTGAAATTGTTTGGTAGCTTTATATCATCAAGAAGCTCAAGTTTTTATTATTTACAAGTAGACTTAGTAAATTTGACACGAGACGAATACGATATAATATAATAGTGTCTTGGTTTAGTATTATCATGTTGCGTGTATTTATTATGTCTATCCATGAGACATAATTATTAAACGAGTAATTTTCATTCTAAGGTTTCAAAATTGACAAGTACATGTTTATTTATCGTTTATATAATACATGACTACTCATTTTATGTACGTAAATGTTAGTCTATTAGTAATTTTTAACTTTATTTTAATAAATTTAATTTAACATTAGTATAAAATTATTACATATTAGTATAAAGTTATTTAAACAATAGTTTAGGGTTATTTCACTAATATTTTGGAGGTAAACATTTTAAGCATTTATTTTAGTAGGGCTTTTCTCACTCATGTTTAAGGCTCTAATATTTTGTACCACCCAGTGCTGCCACCTATAGATTCGAGTCCTCCTCTCCACTTCAATAGTACAACCTGTTAAATATAGATCTCGAAAAAATACACAAAAATATTATATTAAAAATATATTTCAAAATCTAATCAAGAATTTTAAGATCTATTCATATTATATTCATCATAAACAAATGTAAATACGAAAACGTACCTGAATTCATGTAGAAAACTTATAATTCCTCGCTCCTCTTACCTATATCTGGTCTTCCAAACCATCAAACTCCTCTTTTCCTTGTTCTTTCTCAAAATGGGAGTGAGAGAGAAGAGAGGCTAAACGCTTAAGATTTAGGGACCATGACCTCAATATATAGTACTCTATATTATTGCAATTTTCCAATTTGACCTACCAACAAATGGAAAAATGTCTTAATGGCCTTTACACATATTAACCTACATCACTTAAGATGTTAATAGGCTCAACTCGAAAAACCAAATAAATCACTACAATAAGCCTAATCAGAAAACAGCTTATAATACTTTAATTGATTTTATATTGACTCAAATATATTGCTAGATTTAATTCAACAATCTCCCACTTGAGTCACACATAAAATTAACAATTAAAGCATTAAAACTTCATGAGCTACTCCAAATGGCTATTTTAACAAAGACATCTTATAATCTGGTCCATGAATTGTATCAACATAGGATCAAAGAAGTGTTCATTATTTTAAGCATAATTCAATCCACAATAGTCACTAATGGTAATACATCCAAAAACATGGATCAAGTGTGAATGTGTAGCATGGAATTTAGGCGAAATGATCTAAATACGTTCATATCCAACTGGTCCAAACTTTAGTGAGATCAACATAAATATCCAGAATATAAATAATCCAAAACCTTATTTCTGTAAAAAAAACATCTATAACAATAAAGCATCCAAATACAAACTCTCACTAAACTGATACATTATCAAATGGTGCAATACTCATATGAGCAACATGCTCAAGAAAGACCGTAAGTGATACTCCTTTAGTAAGTGGATCCACAATTATTGAGTTTGTCCTAATATGCTCTACAGACAACTGACCATTCTGGATTCTTTCTTTCACAACTAGGAACTTAATGTGTATATGCTTAGACTTTGAGGAGCTCATGTTGTTATTGGAATATAGCACCACAGATTTATTGTCACAACATAACTTAACTGGTCTTTCAATTTCATCTACAATCTGTAGACACGTGACAAAATTCCTTAGCCATATTTCCTGATTGGATGCCTTATAGCATGTTGTGTCCTCAACTGCCATAGTAGAAAGGGCTATAAATGTATGCTTGACTCTTTTCCAAGATATAACTCCTCCTGCTAACAAGTGCACATAACCTGAAATGAATCTCTCACTGCATTGGCATCCAGTAAAATCGGAGTCAGAATGCCCAATGATCTCCAACTAATCCGATTTCCTATACACAAGTGTGGAGTCATTTATTTTTTGTAAATACCGTATGACCCGTTTAACAGCTTTGAAGTGATCTATACCTGGATTGCTTAAGTATTTGCCTAACATGCCAACAACGTACGCGAGATTTAGACGTGCACAAACCTAGATATACATAAGATTTTCAATTGAGGAAGTATATAGAATCTTTTGCATTTCCTTATATTCAAAATTATTCTTAGGGCACTGTTTGAGACTAAACTTGTCTCTGTTAGCCACAAGGGTATTTCCTGAATTACACTCACTCATACCACACCTTTTAAGGACCTTTTCAATTTAGTTCTTTTGAGATAATACAAGAATACCTTAAGAACAATCTCAAAGTATTTGGATTCTTAATACAAAAGAAGCTTCGCCAAGATCTTTCATCTTAAATTTATTTGAGAGAAATTTCTTAGTCTTTATAAGTAAGTTCATATCATTACTGGTAAGAAATATGTCATCAACAAACAAGACCAGAAAAATACATTTACTCCCACTGAATTTGTGGTATACACAATCATCTATCAAATTCACCTCAAAACCGAATGAAATGATAACTTGATGAAATTTATAATACCATTGATGTGATGTTTGTTTTAAACCATAAATTGACTTCTTAAGTTTGCAAATCATTTTCTTTATGTCACCTAATGCCAAGTGTTTTGGTTGCACTATATAAATTGTCTCATCAATGTCACTAATGAGAAACGTCGTTCTTACGTCTATTTGATGTAGCTCAAGGTCAAAATGAGCAACCAATGCCATAATAATTCAAAAAGAGGCTTTCTATGAAACTAGAGAGAAAATTTCTTTATAGTCAATGCTTTCTTTTGAGTAAAACCCTTGGAGACAAAACGAGCCTTATATCTTTCCACATTGTTACGAATCTTTCTTGGTCTTAAAAGTCCATTTGCAGCCAATGGGTTTCGCGTCTTCTGGTAATGAGACAAGATCTCAAACATCATTGTCTTTCATGGATTTATACTCATCATTCATAGTATCTATCCACTTTTGAAGGTCAAAACTATTGATTGCTTGATGAACATTGATAAGATCATCATCCATCAAGTCATTATCAACTTAATGTTCTTAGAGAAATACGACATAATCATCTAAAATCACACTTCTCTTCTCTCTAATGGACCTCCTAAGTGACATTGGCTCTTGAGAGAGTTGAGTTTGTTCTTCTTGAATGAGAAGAGAATTAACAATGTCTTGTTTCGGATTTACCTTTTGAACAATGTTAGAAATTAATTCCTCTTAAAAGATAATATCTCTATTCTTATCTTCCCCCTCAAACTCTACTTCCTCAAGGAACCTAGCATACTCATCTCAAAAAATGATCTAATATTGAGATCATAAAACTTAAAACCTCCAGACCTTTCAGAATATCTAACAAAGTAGCAACTAACGGTCCTTGAATCCAGTTTCTTTTCATTAGACTTGTAAGGCTTAGCCTCACCTGGACAATCCCATATATGAAG
Source organism: Posidonia australis (assembly GCA_024699735.1). Taxonomy (NCBI): domain Eukaryota; kingdom Viridiplantae; phylum Streptophyta; class Magnoliopsida; order Alismatales; family Posidoniaceae; genus Posidonia; species Posidonia australis. The sequence continues at coordinate 8,885 of JAMKQA010031851.1, forward strand.
ATGCCTAATGTTGGGTTTCTTCTCAACCCATAATTCATAGGGTATTTTAGCCACTGCTTTAGTCTGTACCTTGTTTAAAATATAAGCTACAATCTTAAGTACCCGCCCCAAAGAGATTCTAGTAAGGTAGAATGATTAATCATACTCCTCATCATGTCTTTAAGTGTCTTATTACGCCTCTCAGCAACACCATTCATGGCTAAAGAATCAGGCATAGTGTATTGAAGAATACTACCACATTCTTTCAGGAACTTGGCAAACGAGCCTGAACGTTATTCACCAGATTTGTCATATCTACAATAGTACTCACCACCACGGTCAAATCTAATGACTTTAATCTTTTTGTTGAGTTAGTTTTCAACTTCAACATTAAATTATTTGAACAAATCCAAGGCCTATGATTTTCCATGAATAAGATATAAGTAGCCATAACATGAATAGTCGTCTATGAACGTAATAAAGTATTGTTGACCATTCCAAGATGTCATAGGGAACGATCCACAAATGTCGATATGTATTAGTCCTAAGACGTCTGAACATCTATTAGCACTTAATCTTCTAAAATTGGTTTGTTTTCCTTTATTACACTCAATGCAACTTCATTAGGTTTTAGTTTTCTTTTGACCTTATCCTTAGAAGTAGATGCCAAGTAAACACTTTTTGTCTTATCTTGCTTTAGTCCCTTATCTTTTTGCACACAATGAGAAATATGCTCATTAAGAGTCCATTTCTCTTTCTAGTAGTTATAACTAATCTTGAACTGATTGAATTGTTGAGGAAAAGAAATCAAAACTAAATGCACGAGTAAGTCTTCCGACAGTTCTAACTTAAGTGCCTTTAACTTTGAAGCAATGTTAGACATCTCAAAAATATACTCTATTATGTTTCCCTTTGCCTTGTACCTCATAAAAACCAAATTTGTCAATAGCATACTAGTTTCTGCCTTTTCATTCTTTGCAAATCATTTTTCAAGGTCATTGATAATTTTTCTAACGGTAGTCTCTTTGGACATAGTACCCCAAAAGGTTTATGGAATGGTATGCCTAATGATCATCAGGCTTAGCCTATTGAAACACTTCCACTTTTCATAAATTTTCTTGTCCTCAGTCGAACTGTTGAATTCCAAAGTAAGCGCATGTTCCATCCTAAGGGGTAAATCGAGATCCATGCACCCAAGTACCATCATGACATTCTCTTTCCAATATTTGAAATTGACGCCATTAAGCATTGGAATTAAGTTTATGTTGACACTAATTGAGGCAAATGCATTCACTGAATTAATTCAAAAATAATTTAAAAACCATAAGATTAGTTAGACCAATGTGATTCATTTTAATCTTTAAAAATAAAGAAACAACAAATAAATTCAACTAATGATGGAGCCCATCTTAAGATGCCTAACGCAACATCAACATTTAGCATTTAGACAAAAATATCAACTTGTAAGTGGTACTCTTCATTGTAGTAATCAAATTCTGACCATTAGTCCTGTCAAATAACAAATCTTCTTTTGAGTCGACTATTTACCCACATGGTACATCCATATAACTGTCACGAATTTATTACCATAGGTGTACTTAATATTCAGTCAAATAGTAATTTTCCTTTGAGTCGATTACTATCTACATGAATCTCAAATACACTAACATCTTTCTATCTCAAATATACGAATCTAGGCAAAAGAGTCTACTTTGGTAGGATGTTACTTCAATCAAACTATTCTTAAATAGAAGACAATATATCGTTGATCACTAATAATGAATTTATTAGATTCTAAAGTTCATAGTCTAACTATTAATCATTAAGACATGGTAATTTAAATTCAATTAGCTTAAAGGAAAAGTTAATTCTAACATAAACAATATGTTAACCATGCAAAAACATTTTGGAAGAAATGTCAAAATTCAGGAGCTTAACAGTAAAATTCCAGAAAACTCAGAACTAAGTAAAAAATATAAAGTTCTGCTGGATTCTCCAGTAAATCAAATACATCAGATGATTATCACAAAATAACAGGGACTACTACGCAATTATCACAAAATAACTAATTGCATAGTTAAATGGATCTAACCTGGATCTAAATACCTGAAAAATCAAAAACCCTAACTGATTGCAAAAACACGTAGAAAGAGGGAGGACAGTGGCATTGGAGCCTCCGACGACTAGACTGTCGCTGGAGGGGTGCCTCCCAAGAGCCCGACTAGCGTTCTGAAATGGCTGGATTCGACAGTGGTCGAACATCCAGATCGATAAAATGCCATATATTCATGATTTCGATATACAAAAAACACGACATCAAGGTTGTTCATGCACGAAACAACAAGGGAAAGGGAAAAACTAATGATTTTCAACATGAGTTGCATCAAAACACCATATTCCATGATGAAATGACATGATTAGACTTTGATACCACTTGTTAAATATAAATATCAAAAAATACACAAAAAATATTATATTAAAAATGTATTTCAAGATCTAATCAAGAATTTTAATATCTGTTCATATCATATTCATCATTAATAAATGTAAATATAGAAGCATATCTGAATTCATATAGAAAACTTATAATTCCTCGCACCTCTTGCTTAGATCCAGTCTTCTAAATCACCAAGCTCCTCTTTTTCTTGCTCTTTCTTAAGATAAGGGTGAGAGAGAAAAGAGGCTAAAATCTTAGTATTTAGGGACCATGATCTTAATGTATAGTAGTCTATATTATTGTAAATTTTGAATTTGACCCATTAAAAAAATAGAAAAATACCCTAATAGCCTCTACAAATATTGTTAAAATTGACTTGTAAAAGGGTAATTACCAAATTGCCCTTATGGTTATGGTCTGGGAACTTCTATAAATACCCAAGGCCTTAACCATTTGTAGGTGCTCTTTCGATTCCTTTCATAGTGCAACACCACCTCCCTCTTTCTCTGCCCGTGGAGTAGGCCTTGCCGAACCACGTAAATCTTGGTGTTCTTGTGATTGATTGGTTTGTTTGTGACATGAATCCCTAACAAATTGGTATTAGAGCACAGGTTGATTTAATGTGAGATTCAGTCACAAATTAAAATCCACTAATCAGCCGTTCTTCGCTGTAACTGCCGCCGGAAACCGCTGACACCAACACCGCCCGCGCGTGCTCCTCTCGGCGCTCTCGACTCTCGCGCTCCTCGCCGGTCGCACGCTCCTCTGCTCTCCCTCGGCATCCTCTCGGCGGCTTTCTTCTTCGCGCGGTTTTCTCACCATCGCGCGCTCGCCGCAGCCCCTGTTTTTCGAGCATCCTAGCTACGCGTTCGCCGGTCGCGTGCTCCTCTCCAGCGGCTTCCCTTGCGCGCTGTTTCTCGGACAGCCCCTTCGCAGATCGCAGCAACCGCGCCGCGCCTCCTCAGTCGTCGATCTGCACACGCGCCCTAACCGCGGTTTCATCCTTCACGGTTTCATCCGTGCCGTGCGTTCCTCCTCAGCCGGTCTCGCCGTCGCCGATCTGCACGCTCCTCCCTTCTTCCGCAGATCTGCGCGCGCCCCTTCAGTCGCCGGTCTGCGCGTGCCCCCTTCAGACGCCGGTCCACGCGCCTGATCCGCGCGCCTCCTTCTTCCACTGAGACGTGTGCACACCCAAACCGCACGTCTCCTTGGTGATTTTTGAATATTTAGCATCTTTTTCTCAATTACTTGCTATTTTTTTTCAATTAATACAATGTCTGCGAAGATTGAGATTGAAAAGTATGATCGAAATGTTAATTTCGGTCTTTGGCAAGTAAACATGCGTGCAGTTCTTGTTCATCAAGGAGTTTCAAAAGCTTTAAAAGGAAAACAGAGTTTACCAGATACTATGACAGAAGAAGATAAAGAAGAAATGGATGAGAAAGCTTTGACAAGTATTCAGTTATGCTTGTCTAATGAAGTTCTTCGGGAAGTTGTGCATGAGAA